>QVTF01005520.1:0-28854 GCA_003573665.1 Oxygymnocypris stewartii
TCTTTCTTCTTTCTTTCTTTCTTCTGATTCTCTCTCTTCTTTCTTTCTTTTTTCTTTCTTTATTTCTTCTTTCTTTCTTTCTTTCTTTCTTTCTTTCTTGCTTGCAGTTCTCCTCTCTCTCGCTCTCTCTCTCTCTCTCACACACTCTCTCTCACACACTCTCTCTCTCTCGCGCGCTCCTTTTCCACGCGCGCGCTCAGGATCGTGACGTCGCGTCGCGCGGACGGTGCAGACGGTCGGTTACCGGCAGCGATGGTGGAGAAAGCGGGAGCTCCGAGCAGAAGCAGGTACAGGACCGTATAACACATCACATGACCACAACGCCTTCAAATGCGACGCTAAAGTGCCATCTGTGGGATCTTAAGGCTTGGCAGGGACACTCTTTAACGCGGTACAGTAACATAGCATACTGTACTGTACTGTACTGTTTGAAATATGCTTATGTCAGCAAAACAACTAACGTTACGTTACTAGCGTTCACCGCTGCTCTTCATGACGAGAAGCGAGTCGTAAGTGTCATTTAACCTTATTTTAGTGACTCCATGACTGTGTGATATGTTTATAGGTGTCACGCTTGCTTTATAACTTCTATGCAGGAGTTATTTCAGGATTTCCCCCCCTTTTCGTCTGTTGAATCAATTAAGGGATTCTGTCAGGCATCAAAACAGTTTGTCATTTATTGCAGTGTGACGGTTATTTATTTATTAGTCCATAAGCCACACATTTATGGCGTTTTTTAAGCACATTGATGTAGTATTGAGCTTTAATAGAAGATAAATTAATCTGAGGTAAAGTGTGCGTCTACTGGTCAGGCAGAGACTCCGCTGACTGAATACTCGCTCGCCAAACATTTGAATCAGCTCTTTGGTTTTAAAGTTATTTTTGGCCTCGAACACAACTATTAACACTCTTTTTTGTGTGTTGGTCAAATGTCAAATCGTGAGATCGGCTATTTCTGTCAATTATCATCCATGCCAGTTTCTGAGGTAGGCCTATAACGTTATGTTTTTGAAGGAGATATCAATGTTGTAAAGCAGCAAAAGAGTGTTAAAATATAAACACGCACACACACTTTAAATAAGGCACAATGTAGGCTACTGTATCAAAATTAAACGATTTCCTGTATATATATATTTTTTACAGGTGTTTTAACTGTATTTAGAATTTTGCACTTCGTTGCATTTTGCTTTACAGTTAATGGAAATGTTCTTAAATTATATGTGTGTGTGTGTGTGTGTGTGTGTGTGTGTGTGTGTGTGAGAGAGAGAGGTCTCTACAATGTCCTAGGCTCTAAAACAGCTATACAAGAAAGTTTTAGGATGATATCAGGTTGGTTTTGATAGATACTTTATACATCTCAATGGGAAATTCACAATTTGTCAGCAGTGTCCACACTTAAGGCATCAAAGCATGCAATAAATACAAAAAAATAAAATAAAAATCAGCTATGAGCCCCCCTCCCCCCCATGACTGAGTGTGGTGTGGTTTTGGAGAGAGGGCGGATCTAATTTGGTGTAACTAGAGATTTTGATTCATTTCAGTGAGTTGAGTCTTTTGAATCAAATGATTTGATCAGATTTATTCTTTTTTTTCATTTGATTAATTCTGCAGATCTTAGTGTTTAACCCCTGCACTTGAATATCTCTAACTACATATGCTGAAGAAGATGTATTATTCATAAAGTTATAATCTAAATTGGATCATAACAGGAGTAGTATATGGCAGTGTGCTCTCGTGACTGTAAATGGTGGCGATCGTCAGGCCGTGGCTGATGTTGAAGGTTAAATGACACTTTTGATGTTAGATTTGATATGTATGTAAAGATTATATTACACTGAATAAAATATTGCATACTACACATAAGCATGCTTACAGAGCATTCTTTATTACCAGTTGAGAGTTAGGTGTAGCTTAAATGTGATTTGCCGTCTAGAGCCGTCTTTAAGGCACAAAACCGGTCTCACGTGCTTCTTAAAGGACAGATTTCAGAGAAAGTGAAAATTATTAGTTTTGTCAGTATTATCAATTAGATTTCTTTATTTTTTAAATAGTAATAATAATAATCAATAGTACAGTATAATAATGTCATTGCAATAGTAATATATTTATTGATGTCATTTTAATGTAAAAAAAATATTAATAATTTAATATATTTTATTTCAGTTTAATAATATTATTTCAATAGAAATCTTTCTTTATTGTTTAATATTTTTATAATTTTAATAGTAATAGTAATAATTTTTTATTTTTTTAAAAAAATATTGCAATATATTTGTATTGCAATAGTAATATATTTATTTAATTTAAATTATTACTACTTCTATAATGAAAATAGTATAATATTGTTTTATTATTATTAAATCTGCAGTATATTAGTATTGTGATAGTAATATATATATTTATTTAAATGTTTAGAACTTAAATTATAATATTAATACTAATTACTAATAATAATGATGATAATGAACATTTATTATTATTACTCTGTAGTCATATTGAATTGGGGAAAACATGTTTTTCTTATTTTCTTTCATTAGCTTATCACATGTTTGTAATAATTTAGGACAAACAGTAAATATGTAATTAAAAACTTGCATAAACATGAAAAAGTGATTATATTTTGATCACTTATTTGAAATCTACCACTGAAATGGTCGTATGGGCTTCTGATAAAGAATGAAAAGTATTTACACTGCTTTAATCAAGGAGGAGTACAAATGTTAGTATGTAGCAGTAACTGCAGCCTCAGTTTGATTCACATCCGTGATCCGTCTTCATTCATCTGCGATCTACAAAATGTGTGTTAGTAACAAGATTGCATGTTAATGCCACATTAAAGAGGGCAGTGTTTGTGATTGTAGTGATGGAGCGCATGTGGGTGTCTGAGCTTCTGCCACAGGCTATAATTATCTGCTCTTGTATGTCCTGCGACTCTTTTGTGTGGCCCTGCTTCATGCACTTCAATGAAAAGACTGTGATAAGTCACTCCTCAACCGGTTCCTGCAAAGCATTTACTCGGGCAGCTGCTTCACGGAGCGTCGCTTTGCACAAAGAGCATGTATGTGATTTAAATGTGCTATGCATTTCATGACTATAAAACAAATCTTATTTTGAAACAGTCAGCTTTTGACCTTCAATGAGCCGTCGCTCCACTGGTGTTAGGAACATAAAACCGGTCATTCCTGTTATGCATTATGTTTTCATCATGTTTTATTATAATGCATAAAATATTATAAAAACAGTTTTTAAAGATGGAAATCATATTAGTTTTATTTTATCCTAATAATATTAGCTATTATCGTTATTATTATTATTTTTATATTGTCAAATAAAAATATGAATACAGGTATATTTATTATTGTTATTGAATTGTATTATTATTATTGAAATGGTAAAATTAATATAATAAAGGAACATACAGTTGAAGTCAAAAGTCCCTTGTTTGTCCTGAACAGTTCAACTGTCTGCTGTTCTTCAGAAAAATCCTTCAGCTCACACAAATTCTTTGGTTTTCCAGCATTTTCTGTGTATTTGAACCCTTTCCCACAATGACTGTATGATTTTGAGATCCATCTTTTCTCACGAGGACAACTGAGGGACTTGTATTCAATTCAATTCGAGATTATTTGTATAGCGCTTTTGACGATAAAATCGTTGCAAAGCAACTTCACAGGAAATTAAGTTTCTAAAATAGATTTATATTGTAGAAACTCAGTATAATTAATGGCAAAATGTGGTTAATTCAGTATAATCGCTGATGGTTGGCTTCCTCTGAGGTCCTCTGAAGGGTCAGCATCGTCTCTTCTCAGGTGTTCGGTCATCTCAGATCATTTAAGGGTTGGATCCAGACTGTAGCTTGTGTAATTATGGGATTTAATCTCGTGTCAGAAACAGAGAAACAAATAAAGACAATTAGCGTAGCAGTTGTTCCATCCAGGAACAACCCTGGATGAAATTATCAATTCAACCCAAGCTAAAGCATAATAATGTGCAAGTAATAATATTTTGTAACTGATATGGAACTTAATAGGTAGGCAGTGCAGAGACTGTAAAATTGGAGTAATATGATCATATTTTCTTGACCTGGTAAGGACTCTAGCTGCAGCATCTTGTACTATCTGTAGCTTGTTTATTGAAGATGCAGTGCATTACAATAGTCCAGTCTAGAAGTCATGAATGCATGAACTAACTTTTCTGCATCAGAAACACTTAACATGTTCCGTAGCTTGGCAATGTTTCTAAGATGGAAGAATGCTGTTTTTGTAACATGGGAAATATTATTTTCAAAAGATTGGTTGCTGTCTAATATAATAACACCCAGATTGTTGACTGTAGAGGAAGTAACAGTACATCCATCTAGTTGCAAATTGTGATCCAAGATATTCTGTGTACTGTTTTTTTTAGTACTCATATGCAACTATTACAGAAGATTCAAACACTCACTGATGCTCCAGAAGGAAAATCCATGCATTAAGAGCCGGGGCACGGTTGCCTCCGTGAAGTGCATTCAAATCGTTTAATGCACATATTAAAGATGTTAATAATATTTGCTGGCTTATTCCATGGTCATTTGCCAGGTTATAGACAAGTTAAAACTAGTATTGCTCTTTGCAGCGCAATATTTGACCGGAAGGGTTTGTTAGCGCTAGCATTCTGCCAGCTTCAAATCAGACACAGAGATGAAATAGTGTAGTAAGACCACATTTATTTGAATGTGCAGTTGCTGAAGTACAAATAGTACACATTTTCAGTACTCTTTCCACCACTGCCTCTTTCTTATTTTGTATTTCTTATGGCTGTCAAATACATGCAAACACACAAGTATTAAAGTTAATTGTATTGTTTTTTTGTTTCGAGTGTGATGAGAATTTTATGGAATGCAAAAAATAAATCAATTATCAAGTCAAGTCAAGTCTGCTTTATTGTCAATTCTTCCACATGTACAGTACATACATACAGAGAATTGAAATTGCGTTACTCTCAGACCCTTGGTGCATACAGTTAACATTAAACACTGACAGTAGACGTTCAAATACAGACAAAAACATTGCGACTTACAAGACAAAAAACACGAAAACATCGTTCTGTCGGGAGAGAGAGAAGCCGCTGCGTCTGTTGTGTGCGCCGCCGTCAATTATTACACAAATTCAAGCATTTGCAGGTTAGGTTCTGCATAACACGAATGACCCAAACATGAAACAAGACCAGTAATACTGTTCTGAGAAAGAAAATCTTACCTGTTTAAAGCAGGATTGCAATGCAAATTAAACACATTCTGTAGCATTTCTCTCTTTAGTTAGTTAAGTGAACTGGTTATCCGCATGCCTTTGCCAACTATCAGCATCAATATTTCATGAATTCTTCAGATGGTTGCATGCTTCGTGAATGTTCAAAGGCTTGCCGTTTATCTCCTGATAAAGAGTGTGATTTATAATGCTGTGATTGAATGATATGACTTTAGAGAATGGAATTGTTGATGGTTATGTAACCTGCCTTATTAAAAAGACTCGTATCATTCAGTCTTTAAAAAGATTAGCAAGGACAAAAGGAAGCAGCATTTAGATTGCATTAATATTTACCATTTCATATATATCCACATACTGTATGTATTGTTCAGAGATATTAACCCTGCGTGAAACATGGTATTCAATGAGAAAACAAAGGCTGAAACTTGGATCGACTGGATCATTAAATTTTAATGTTACTGCCTGAATGGAGGAGAGGGATTGTAAAATAAGGGGATTCTTGATGGCACCTTAATATTAATTTTAGTAAGTTGTTTAAATAATTGTTTGTTTGTTTGTTTGACTGGAGCACAATAAGAAGGTGCATTAAATATAGCTTCATTTTGGCATTATAATTCATTTTATATTTTTCAATCTTATAACAAGACTAGAATTGCATTGAAAATTAAATGAAAAATTAAATAGAATCATAGAGCAAAATGTTTACTGTATGCAATTAGAGGTCGACCGATTGATCGGCCGATTTTTGGCATTTTTTAATTAATCGGCATCGGCCGATCAATATACAGGCACGTCTGCAAGCAACACGCGACGCTGCCTCGTGCCGTGCTAACTTTTTGAAGAGAGAACTACCTGGTAACTCCCCAAGAAAACGGTCAGACTTAAGTTCTTATCCTTCGCTATTAATCTAGCCTTGTATTTCATTGGTTAAATATGACGCTACTTTTGAAGAGAGAATGAGAATAAAATTTGGAAAAAGAATGTGAGTAACTTTCTTTGGGCTGAAATGGTAACTCGAGTAACTGGAATACAATACCGGAAAAGCCCACTCCAATAACGTGCCCACAAGAAATGTGTATGTAACGCTAGTATACTTGTTGCTGTTTGCAGTAGCGCTGCTGTGCTGTGACATGCTGTGGTAAAATCTCCTTCACTATCTATGCTCTGCTCACATGCGCTGATAATACAGCTCTGCCAGGGTTTTTATATTTTTATACATGTTCATTTAATGTTTCCTTACACCAAATCAAAAAATTCAACATTATATAGAAGTATATAAAATGTGTTTATAATGTTGTTTTAGTTATATCCTACATTAGGTCTCATTTATGAGGCAGAATATTTCTCTTTTGAATGACGTTTTAGATAACATGCTTTCGCTGCTTTTGCTGACTCTTCAAACAAAAACTGAAAGGAAACAAATCTAAGCAATTGAAGATTACATGGAGAAGTGAAACATGTGAAGAATGCATGCTGGGAATGTGTCAGTGATTTACAGCGGGACAGAACAGATGCATTCCAGAAACCGGTTTTTGTCCCGGGACGTTCTCCAGCTGTGTGAGACCGACTGCTCACTGCATGTACACCGGTGGCTTTTAGTATTCGACCCAATTTCTGTTTCAAAACACCCTTTAGGGTCAATCACTGATATGAGTGCATACAATGAATTCACAAGATATTTATAGATTCAAATCAATCAAGTTTCTAGAATAATATTTAATAGAACAACACAATTTCTGGCAGAGCAAGATATGGAGGTTATTTAAATAGAATTATTGTGGATATTGTCACAATTCACATGTATTTATTTCGTTTGATTAATTGGAACACAATCATAGTAAGAAGGTGCATTAAAAATAGTTTAATTTTGCCATTAAAATTCTTTTTTAATTGTTCCTAAAATTCCATCTTATAATCAAACCAAAGTTGCACTGTATGTATATATTTTTGTGCAATATGCCAGACAAAATAAGATCAACTTTATTGCCTATGTTTATGAACATTTACCTTTAAGTTAAATCATATTTATAGCAGTTTGTTTAAAGAACAAATTCAAAGTTCTATTTTTTTTTTATTATAAAAAATTTAAAATACACTGATATTTACTGTATATTGTATACTGAATTATATAGTATACCAATAATCTCATATTTTTTTGCTAAGACAAATTCATTTGGATAGCACTTTTCACAATTTGCATCTTTAAAATATCTGCTTGATATAGTTTATACTTTTGACGATCCAAGCAATAAAGCAGTTGAGATTTGCCATAAATTGTAATTAGTCTACGCTAGTATACTTTATGAATGCAGATAAAGTTGGTCATATTTATATTCAACTTTATATAAAGAACTGGGTGATAGTATAGTTACATTTTGCATCAAAATAAAAGATGAGATTTGCTATATATATATTGCTTTAGGTGAGAGTATTGCATGTATGTGGAAAAGGAGGATGCATTATATATCCAACTTTTAAGATATCGCTAGTCGTTAGTAAACGAGATATCTAAAAGGCCCATTCACAAGTCCCTCTTTCAATGGAAGTCTATGGGGCTTGAACCGAACGTGTGATGAAGCTCTGCTGGAGCTCTAGTGGACTTCATCTAGTGGCACTTTCAAGGTCAAACGACTCAAAAGGTGGTTAAAGTGTGTGTCGAGTCTCTAACGTGCAATTATAGTGGTACGTGACGGTCTAAGAATAAGTGTTTCTGGCCGTCCTTCACAGCTCAGATGCACGAATGCTGAGCTGTAAGCAGAGATGATGTGTTCGCTCCCCTGCGGGATCTCGTTAATCTAATAATTACTGCAGACGACACTAGCGATGCTAACGACAGCTTGTATTTCTGCTGTGACCTCTGACACTGCGGTCGTCTGATGAACACTTAATGTCTTCACACTGGAGACTTCATTCAAGGATCAAATTTGTCCTGAAAATTGCTTGTTATAAATAAATATAGGTGCAAATGATGTTGAATCATGTTGAATGACGTATAGTAAGAGTATACAATTATATATAATGTATATAAAAAACAATTATACATAGATCAGCTCATAATTTCTGTCTATGTTTTAAAGCTTTGGAGTTATGCTTTTGACAGAAGACATTTAAGCTCACTGTGGCTGTGTTTTATTTGAACAAAAATGCAGTAAAATCAGTAAAATATTTGTAAAATATTATTCCAAATTAAATTTTTTTTTTTTGAATATATGTTAAAATGTCAATTATTCCTGTGATCAAAGCTGTATTTTCAGCATCATCATGATCTTCAGAAATCATCCTAATATGCTGGTTTACTGCTCAATAAATATTTATGATTATTATCATCAGTGTTGAATATTTTGCAACATTATAAATGCTACTTTTGAGAAATTTGATAATTGCAGATTGTGATATTTTGAAGTCGTTTAAGATGAGTTGCAATGGATGACCAACATAGACCTTGTTGAATACAGTGCAGTACATTCTGCATACTGTTTTCTAACCCTAGTAAGTGTGTCAGTATGCATTATGTAAACTGTAATCTACTTCATTGTTGCATGACCTCATTATGTTGCATAGGAGTGACAACCAGGTAATATCGGGGAGAAAATATTGCAATAATATTATATTTTTATATATATAATATTGTTTTGTTAGTCCAATCAAGAAATGAGTCAAGAAAGCACAACTGATATTATTTATGGCTCATTAATCACACTAGAATGTGAAAGTCAAGTCAAGCACAGTTTATTGTTGTGTATAGTTCTATATAGTATGCTCTTGGCAAAATAAAGAATATCTTAGTTACATGTTTTATGCATATATAAATGATGCATACTGTGCAAAAGATATATATATATATATATATATACCGCAGAGCTAGTGAGATGAGTATTTAAGTATGCTATTCTGAACACAAAAACTATAAAACTTTTTATAAACATTTTTGCTACTTGAAATAATATAAAAAAAATAAACTTATTTTATTTCATCTAGTTGCCAAGGAAACATTTTTCATTTTCATTTAGTTTATCTTGATTATCTAATACTAAAACCAGAATAGAAATGAATGAAATCTATATAGACATATTAAAAAAAACGATTAAAATGAAAACAAACAATATAAAAATATAAATGAATTCAAATATGAATAAATTAATATCAATAACCCTACTGAACACAGCCACATCCGAGATCTCCTGAAACTCTAAACGATGGCTCTTTCTGAGGAGCAGGCAATAGTTTCTATTTTACTTCCATTTAGCCTCATTGCCATCCAGGAGACACAGTCGAGATCTGGAAGAGATGAGAGGTTTTTTCCTGTGGGTTTGTTTGGACTATGATTGACTGATGGCTTGTGTTTCTGTTCCGTAAATCCAGGTTGAATCCGAAGTTAAATTTCAATGGAGAAATCTCCATCGTGCCTGTTTGATGTTAATCTGTAACCTGATATATGTAGAGGTGTATGTGAAGTCAGATTGTTTGATTTAGCAATGGCCTTGTTTTTCACACCCAAAGCAAACGCACAAGCGGGAAACAGACAGCAGATGTGTTGCTTATGGAGTCAGGTTTGTGCTCTGACTGTCTGCGGCATTATTTGATACCGATACAAGCATTGCGTCATGATGTTGAATCATGATTGGGAGAAAACCAGCAGCAGAAGTGTTTGTTTGTTGCTGATCTACTTCTGACATCTCCTCTCAGCATTAATCATTACAAGAAAGCCAGCAAAGGAACACTAAATTAAACCCTCAGGAGGTTTCTGTTTATTCTCCTTCAGTTAACTTTATGACCAAACACTCAGAGAGATTACACATGCATTATGATTAGGGCTGTCGCGATTCATCGATTTTTTTTAAATCGTTGACTTCATTTTGCTCGTGTCGACTAACCGGCAAAATACCGGAAGTGGCGCATTTCACAGACAAGAATCCATAAAACACATTATTAGACTGTTTTCCAAGGCTGCATGATATATCAAACCCATTTAAAAATCATAATTAAGCATAATTGTGAATTCACAAATGCTATGATTTAATTAAATAATTATATGTGCTTTAATTATTTACATGCGTACGTACGTGCGTCTTACAGCTGCTCCGTTCACAGTAGCTCCACAGAAAATGTTATCATTTACATGTGTGGAGCGTCTCAAACTCCATCTCTGCATATTGTTGTGAGTTTGTGTTTATTGTAACGTTCATCTGGGAACACAACGTGTGCCATTTCATCAGATTTGTAAGGTAAACAATTTATAAACCTACACAAACACAGGAGAATACATCGCGATTTCAAAATAAAAGCTCAAACCTCACTCTGTGTTTACACGTTTTGATGTCCACATATTCATTTAATTACAGTTACTATAGCATTTCTGTCCTAAAGAAATGGACAAAAATTAAAGATTAAGTGGACATTTGAATTAAATGGTGCTTGGTCAATATTAAACCAGGATTAGATCTCGCAGTAATGTGTAAAACAAATCATCAGGTCGTCGGCGCCCCCTGCAGGCCTTTGTTGTTATGTGTAATGTACATTAGCTCTATTGTTTATGTACACTGACCAAAATTATAAACGCAACACTTTTGTTTCTGCTCACATTTTTCATGAGCTGAACTCAAAGATCTAAGTCTTTTTCTATGTACACATAAGGCCTATTTCTCTCAGATATAGTTAACAAATCTGTCTAAATTTGTGTTAGTCAGCACTTCTCCTTTGCCAAAACAATCCATCCACCTCACAGGTGTGGCATATCAAGATACTGATTACACAGCATGATTATTGCACAGGTGTGCCTTAAGCTGGCCACAATAAAAGGCCACTCTAAAATGTGCAGTTTTATCACACAGCACAATGCCACAGATGTCGCAAGTTTTGAGGGAGCGTGCAATTAGCATGCTGACTGCAGGAATGTCCACCAGAGCTGTTGCCCGTGAATTTAATATTCATTTCGCTACCATAAGCCGTCTCCAAAGGTGTTTCAGAGAAATTGGTAGTACATCCAACCGGCCTCACAACCGCAGACCACGTGTAACCACACCAGCCCAGGACCTCCACATCCAGCATCTTCACCTCCAAGATCGTCTGAGACGAGACACCTGGACAGCTGCTGCAACAATCGGTTTGAATAACCAAAGAATTTCTGCACAAACTGTCAGAAACCGTCTCAGGGAAGCTCATCTGCATGCTCGTCGTCCTCATCAGAGTATCGACCTGACTGCAGTTCGTCGTTGTAACTGACTTGAGTGGGCAAATGCTCACATTCGATGGCGTCTGGCACTTTGTAGAGGTGTTCTCTTCATGGATGAATCCAGGTTTTCACTGTACAGGGCAGATGGCAGACAGCGTGTATGGCGTCGTGTGGGTGAGCGGTTTGCTGATGTCAATGTTGTGGATCGAGTGGCCCATGGTGGCGGTGGGGTTATGGTATGGGCAAGCGTATGTTATGGACAACGAAGACAGGTGCATTTTATTGATGTCATTTTGAATGCACAGAGATACCGTGACGAGATCCTGAGGCCCATTGTTGTGCCATTCATCCACGACCATCACCTCATGTTGCAGCATGATAATGCACGGCCCCATGTTGCAAGGATCTGTACACAATTCCTGGAAGCTGAAAACATCCCAGTTCTTGTATGACCAGCATACCGGACATGTCACACATTGAGCATGTTTGGGATGCTCTGGATCGTCGTATACGACAGCATGTTCCAGTTCCTGCCAATATCCAGCAACTTCACACAGCCATTGAAGAGGAGTGGACAACATCCCACAGACCACAATCAACAACCTGATCAACTCTATGTGAAGGAGATGTGTTGCACTGCATGAGGCAAATAGTGGTCACACCAGGTACTGACTGGTTTTCGGACAACCCGCATCCCCCCCCCCTCCCCGGACCCCCCCAATACAGTAAAACTGTACATTTTAGAGTGGTGATATGAAATGATAAAGGCCACAGCGCGCGCTGGCGCATTTGTGCATTACACTACATGCACTACAAACACAGGACCGTTTCCGCGCTCATTTGTCTCGCGCCTGCCGCTGAAGTGAAGTGGAAGCGCGTGACGCGTGTCTGAAACGTCTCCAGTTTGATGTGGTCGTAAAGACTTGCTGCGACTGAATAAATGCACTCCTTGTCAAGAAAAAAGAGACAGAAGTAGCAGCTGTGAATGGGGTGGCCAGCCCTAGCTCCGCCCCTGTGTTAACGGCGTTAAATCATTTTAACGTGTTAAGCTGAAAAAAATTATCACTTTTTGACAGCACTAATATGTATATATAGACATATTTATAATAATAATAATAATAAAAATGGCAAAACAAAACTTTAAATAAAAACTAAATATGAAAATAAAAACATATTCAAACTATTAATAAAAACTATAATATTATATCATTAATACTAAAATAAGACTGATCTGTATGTATATTTGCTGCACATTGTGTTTTATTTAAATACGCCAAAAAGGGGGTCTTTTGTAATAATTTTGACAGTAATTTCTCAGTAAATAATGGTGCAGTGAACACCAGTCAATGCACAGAAGTAGATTTTGCTCAGCAACAAAAATGACACTGAATACTGGCTGTGACTGCTGGGAGAGATTTGTTTACCCATAACCGCTGAGATATGGAAAGGTAAGATGATCAGCGTGAATGCACGTATATGGCTATCTATCAGCACAGGCTTCATTCAGCACGTTGCTGTTGATCTGGCCTTGTCTTTCCTCCTCATCGTCAGATTTTTTAACCCATTTTTTGTGTTGTCCTGTGGCTGTTGCAGTTGCTGTCATGTAGGGCCACATACAAGAGAGTGAACTGAAATAGCTGTGCCTCTTACCCCCCGCTAATGTAATTAGAAAGTGTTTGCATTGACTGATAACACGGTCAATGTTATCAGTCACACATTAAGACACATTAAGAATGTGTTTCAGCACAGCAACTATTTTGGGAGCATCATGCTGTCCGGTCCTCTGGTGCCCTTGTCTTAGACCCAGCTAAAGTTTGGGTGATGAGGCTTATATAAATACACTTGTTGAAACACAAGAGAAATACAGGTGAATGTATTTCACCAGTGATGTGCAAGTTTGCTCATTTTAATTGTGAGTATTATATATATATATATATATTAGGGGTGGGCATAGATTAATTTTTTTAATCTAGATTAATCTAGATTAATTTTGGAATTAATCTAGATTAATCTAGATTAAAATGGCTCATTTGAATTCTGCCGAAGGCATTCAGAATATGTGTGCTACCCAAATAATGACTAAAAGTAAGTCTTTGAGAACGGGTTTCTCAAGCCAGGTGGCGCATTAGACCAGGGGCTCATCTCCTGTTTCCAGAATGCATCACAAACTGCTTGAGAAAGCTGTTCTACTATGATAATTGGTGATGAAAATAAACTATGTTCAATAAGATGTACTTGTGTTTACTAACTGTTTATTCAGTTAAACATGAATTTTGAACTGTAGGCCTACATAAGAGGTCGTGATGAACTGTTTACAGTTTCCATTGGGAAGCTTCTTAAAAATAGATTTTCCCTGAAGCAAACCCGGCGGCTTCATAGCTGCATCCATGTTAGCACGTTACGTTTGATGTGGTAATTTCACAGTAACGTTAGGCATACACACAGGTTCGAAGCAGAGGGTGACACGGGAGTGAATTCTCAAGTTCACATGAGACCTAAAGCGCATCCTGTTTGCTTAAAAGCGCAACGTTTCGTTGTTATTCTGAGTGCACACAAATAAACGTAGAGTCTTTACAGATTCGAAAGATGTATTAGGCTACTTTTATCTGTATGACCAAGAATGACGGAGATTTTAAGTGCAAGTGAGCGCACCGGAGCCTGTCCTGCAGCAAACGCGCTTCCACACAAACACTTCAATAGCGCACATTTCTCTAGGTTAACATCATATTGAGCGGCCATGTAAAGTTGCTACTACATACATCTTTCAGATGAAAAGCCATATTTGAGGTTGATGAATGATAGGTGAGCGTTTGGATGTCCTGCCCGATTGTATTACCACATAGACCAGCCGTTAACAATCTGTCCATCACGGACTGCGAGCCTCTAGTTCGAAGACTCGTTCTCGCCCCCTACAGTGCAATTCGGCTAGGTATACATCCGCTCTAAAATATCAGGGTGAAAGTCATCATAGCTTGCGTAGTATAGACCCAGCTCCCAACCCAACTTTGAGAATAGATTAACGGCGATATTTTTTTTATCGCCGATAAGAGTCTCGCGTTAACGCAGCACGTTAACGCCGATAACGGCCCACCACTAATATATATATATATATTGAGTGAGTATTATATATATATATATATATATATATATATATATATATATATATACATATACATATACATTGAGGTGCAGCTTAAAAAAATTGAATATCGTGATTTTTTTTTTTTATTATTGTAACTAGGGGTGGGCAATATGGCAAAAATATTATGCCACGGTTATTTTTTTAGAAATATCAAGATTTTATCACGATTCTTTGTCATGTTGGTTTTACTATTTTGTTTGAGCAGTACAGCCAAACTATTTTACCTATTATAGTGACAAAGAATAACAACAAATACAAAAGAATGGTGGATATTTAGGCCAAAGTAGGTGAAGTTTCTCTCTCAACTGTTAACTTTCATTTTAGACATAACCTGTCTATATGTAAACCTTGTGTGTTTTGACAGTATTAGCTCAAAAGATAACTTAGTTGAGTAATGAGGCGCTGTTAGACATGCTTTTTAGTGCGTGTGCTTCAGGTGTCCGTCAGACCAGCGTGTGAATGAAAAGCTTAACCGGCAAGGCTTTAAAACATGCAAATTATGTACTTTTGTGATTGCGAATAAGTGCAGTGGTCTGTGAGTGTAACTCTACCACTGAGTTAACAATGATGTGAATGCATGTCGTACTGTACAGTATATTGATACAGCAGCGCCAGAACTGTAACTGACAGAATGTGCGCTGTAGCACCATACTACGATATTTCTTCGAAAGCAGATGTCGTGGAGACATTTTTATCTTCCACGATCAAAAATCCTCATATCGCACGCAAACTCCTAATTGTAACATTTCAAAAAGGGAAACTTTCATATATTCTAGATTCATTACATATAAATTAAACCATTTAAAAATAAATGTTTTAATTTTGATGATTAGAGCTTACAGCTCATGGAAAAAATATTAGAATATTTCCTAAGATCAATCAAAATGAATTTGCCAAACAGAACAGTTCAAGTTCTTTACATCACAACTCATTGCATCAACCAACTCTGCATTAACCATTGAACCATGTAGTATTTTGCATTGCATAACTGACAGTAACAAATGCTTCATGTTGGAAAGTTGAAGAACATAATATTGCATCTTCCTTTTCACTGTGTTCCAGTTTGTTTTACAAATATTAGAACGTCTTGTTCTTCTGTCTTTATTTATGATGCAATGTTTATGCAACAGACAAATGAGTACAAGAGCGCAGTATGAGACCCAGTAATAATGCCAGTATCGGTATCAGTGGATCCATAATTTGTGAAGTATATGTACATTCAGGGATGTCATAATCATGGATAATCACCTCAGAGCAGTTTGGCACTTATGTGGGTGGACGAAAAGTCAGTACAGCAAATGTGGAAAAAGCACTAAAGTTTAAAACTGTATTGTAATAGTCCTCCAGCATACTTTCCCTGGGAGCTGAGCTATAAACATGACTGCTACAAATAATTTAGAGCATTTAACTTTGTGCTTATTTCATCCTGATGTGAAACTCTGGCAGGAAGGACTTTGACCAAAGAGCAGCTCATTAATACTTGATCTGAAAGGTAAATTGGTAATGAAGACAGATGTTGACACATGATAACAGAGAACATCATTATCTCATCTGATAGCAGGGTTCAGATCTCTTATCTTTCTTATCTACCTTCATTCTCTGGGCTGGTTGTGAGGTATTTGTAATCTAAAGTGATAAACAGGAAGTCGTTCATTTCAGTAAGATTTCCCAGCGCCATTCCAAGGTCACAAATTTAGTTTATGCGCAAAATTGGAATATTGCATAAAACATTTACGAATGGAGCACTGCTTACATCCAGCAAGACGAAGAGAACAAAATCGTCACGTCCTAATAAACTGGTGCCAAATATCACTAATAAAAGGTCATTTACTGCAGTAGAAGAAGCCACCGTGTGTCTGTTTTCATATATAATAAATGACTAGCTCCTCAGAGCGTGCAGATGAAACATAATAAATGCGGTCATGTTATCTTGCTTTCAGAGGCAGATGCTTTTTAAATTAGAATTGAGTTCATGAATTTGAATTGAGGCAGGAAACATAATGCAAAATAGCAATTTGAATTTGATGATGTATAATGAAATCAAAATTCTCAAAATAAGAAATTCCAATAGCTAGTTTAATTTTGAACTAAGAAAAGGTTTGTCAACTTCAAGACACGTTGAGTGATGGCTTGACAATCCTTGTTTGAAAGCTTGAAGTCTTGAAAGGTTTTATACCTTAATTTAGATTTATTTATACTCATGTATATTTATATATATACTCATTTTGTGAACAAAATATACATTTATGTGGAATTTAAGTTGAAGAACACTTTATTTTTCAAATTTGCACTGAATTCCTTTAATTTACGGTTTAATAAATAAAATTTCCCATCAGTCCAATTTATTTCCGATTCAACTTCCTCTGAGGCCAATTCGTCAAATTCACATTCATTGCCTGAAAAGCAGCCAATTTTTTCATTCTAAATTAAAGCAACCATTGTCCTTGATTTACTAATTTAGTAATAATGCATCGTTTTCTCATCCTTGTCATTCCAAACCTGTATGACTTCTATGTCTCAGTGTTTTTTTTTCATCTTCCAATGTCGTCCGGTCTCCTGTGTTGTTCACACTAACATGAAATGATCATGCTAGTTTATGCTGGTTTGGTGTTGGTCAAGCTGGTGGATCAACCAACATGGTCTTTTTACTGGGTCTGGTTAAGTTAGTTAGGATGCTGAAGTCTTCAGTTAAAAATTCAGTCATCATTTATACTCATTTATACCTCATTTCATTCTAAACCTTTTTGAATTTCCTTCTGTTGCAGAACACAAAATATTATGTTTTGATTGCTGGTTTGAATATTGGTTTCCATGCATTTTGGCAAAAATCTACACTATGAATACAAACCTAAAGATTGCTGTAAAAACAGAGAACATCTTTTATAGCTTGTCAGAGACTAAAAAAATAAAGAAGTGATAAATGTAATAATTCCCATCTGTTCTTATTGTTTTAGTGGTTATTCTGACCTACATATTCTTATGCTCAAAATGAACTGCACAAACACAGACACACAAGTGTCTTGAGTACTTGTACTGGCTATTTGCGTGCTGAGGTGCAAATAACGACAAGTAAATATAAATAGTATTTTAACATTATTTTAACTTAATCTAAAAAAACACTGAATTGTGAGATCTCAGAATCCAGAGAAAGGGTCAAAATTGTGAGATGTAAGGCCAGATTTACTACCAGCTTGCGCCAGCGCTAACTGTCTTTTGCCGTTAAAATAGTACTGTAAGGATTTACTAAGGACACACCGTGAAGAATTAGCGCTGAAAAGGCAAGGACAGTTATTTTTTTACCTCACCTTACTGAATATGTTTGTAGGAGTTTTCAGATGCAAAATTTATGGGAGGAGAGTATTAAAATGAATCATGCTGCGCGATTTACTAATGTTTGCGCTCGTCAAATTTTTGGTATCGGATGGGTATTGGTTCTGAAAAAGTGGGTTTTTTTCACGCCAAATCTGGCCCATAATCTTAGAATTCTGAGAAAAAAAGTCAGAATCGCGAGATGTACACTCAGAATTGCAAGAAAAAGCCTAAATTTTAGATAAGGTTGTAATTATCTATTTTTCCCCCATAATGAAGTGCTCCTGTTATCAGTTCAGGTCTCTTCATATGTCCCGAACAAACGCTGCATCTTATCTGAGGAGGTCAACCTCCACGCCATGGCTTCAGAGCAGCTGTGGGTGCAGGGCAGTAGAGGAAAGTCCATGACAAAGGAACAGTAGGTTTTACTGTCTGGCCGACCTCCAGCACTCATTACTGATCTACATTGCATACCAATAACCAAGAAACCTTTTGTCTGTCTAAGCAGGTCTGCGAGGGAAACAGAAGCGAGAGTTTTTGAAGCCGTGTGCATTCAGGAGTCATAGAGTTAAAAATAACTTTATTGCGGATCATGTTTTGGAAGGAGGGATCTACTTCCCAGGCTGGGACAGCCTGCCATGCAGGGGCAGCACAGGCGGAGTGTGTGTGCATGCGCGTGTGTGTTTTTGTAGCAGCGGCAGGAGCGTGTTTACTTCACACACAAACACACTATTTTCTGGGCTTGTCCTGATGGTGTCTGTCCTGTCTTGTGCTCCAGATGAGCTGCTGGATGTAACCTGGCTCCGTGAGTGCTATGAATGACTCCCTGGATGAGACGCGCAGCCTCGGGGAGAAATCGGCCATATTTCGGGGAGCGAAAGGCAGTGGGAATGTCGTCGGGTCGGCCTTCATCCCATTGTGCTCGCCCTTGCTGCCACCCAATGCTGTGGACTCCACACTCTTCAAGGGAAATAGGTAGGACACGCTTTCTATTGCAACTCATTTTTGTGAGTCCACTGTGTGTACACACTATATAATAAACAACTATCTGTTTCCCTACATCAATACCGTACCTCGTTTCTCAGCGGTTAATCGTTAACGTATCCCATCGGACAAGCAATAGAGCAGCCTTTGTGCTCTCCACAACATCTATGTGAAAACACCATAGACTTTGTACCTGTAAACAGATGGGTTGAGCGCAACCAAACTGGAATAAAATCAAGCACCTGTTACTTTCCAGCTCCGGGGGGGAATCGTGAGTCCCTCTGCTCTGGGACTTTGTCACATCTTCCACGTGTTTGTGATACGGTAGCGGTGAGATCATGATGGCACGATCATGATGAAGACACTCTAGGTGAATAGGGTAAAACATTTAACTAATAGCTTTCACCATAGTTCCTCAGTTGGTTGATTATATTAAGAATTGCAAACATTTTGTGCAATACAAGGTTTCTGAAATGTTATATTTAATTATGCAGATGAAGCATTATCTAATTAAATATGCACTAATTTGCATACATTTCCAGAACAGACATTTGTAGGCAGGTTAAAGGCAGGTTCAAAATTCTTGTTTTATAATTATGTTGAATTGTTTCATCACCATGAATTGTCCTGCACTGTCACGACAAGTCATGGTTTACTGAGTTATAGTTCCCATATTGACAAAACTGAAATGTCCTGGCTTTTTTCATGATAACTGAGGTCTAGGGGCTATGTGACTTCCATATAAGTTTCAAAACAGTCAGTCCACAGTAAAATACACACAGCCTGCATAAAGTAGCTGTGCTTTTTCACAGTGAACTACTCAGTCACCGCCTTCAGTCACCATCCCGAGAACCGCCCACCCTCCTTTTGCCGAACCCCCAGACAACATCGCATCCATGCCATGCTGAGCAACAACAACAACATGGAAACATGTCGAAAAGGTTCACTTTAACAGACGAAACCACATCGGCCGACCTGTAATATTACATGCTCACTCAAAAGATGGACGATCTGACAGGATTGTTACTATGAGGTGGATCACGTCTAGCATGTAAAGTAAAGACAAACTCACCGTGTCTATCTAGTTATGATGAAGATGTATATACATTTAAATTTCAGCAGGCAACTATTTTTACAGCTACATTGTTAATCTAGCCACAATTAATCGCAACAATGTACACTCACTGGTCACTTTATTAAGTACACCTGTTCAATTGCTTGGTAACACAAATTGCTAATCAGCCAATCACATTGCACTACCAAAGATCTGCAGAATACCATCTCTGAACACACAACACGTCGAACCCTGAAGCAGATGGGCTCCAGCAGCAGAAGACCACACCGGGTGCTGCTCCTGTCAGATAAGAACAGCACACGGAGGATACAATTCACACAGACTCACCAAAATTGGACAATAGAAGATTAGAAAAACGTTGCCTGGTCTGATGAGTCTTGATTTCTGCTGCGACATTCAGATGATGGGGTCAGAATTTTTGCTGTATTGTTGCTGACCATGTCCATCCCTTTATGACTACAGTGTACCAGTCTTCTGATACTTCCAGCAGGATAATGCACAAAGCTCAAATCATCTCCGACTGGTTTCTTGAACATCACGATGAGTTCACTTTACTTAAATGACCTCCACAGTCACCAGATCTCAATCCAATAGAGCACCTTTGGGATGTGGTGGAACGGGAGATTCTCATCATGGATGTGCAGCCGACAAATCTGCAGCAACTGCTTGATGCTATCATGTCAATATGGACCAAAATCTCTCAGGAATATTTCCAACACCTTGTTGAATCTATGCCACGAAGAATTAAGTTCTGAAGGAAAAAGGGGTCCAACCCTGTACTAGCAAGGTGTACCTAATAAAGTGACCGGTGAGTGTATGTACAATTACAAATTATTATATATAAATCGTCAGTTTGTTGTTTTACACACATGCACACAGACATTATTTCATACACAACATAGTCGTGAGATGCAAGAAATCTGTAGACGCACCCATAACATTAGGGCTGCACGATATATTGCATGCGTGTGATAGTCATGCGCATCTCGTCAGTAAAGACGAAAACAGGTGATGGATATTTACCGTTAATCACAGAACCGTCTTTACTGACGAGATGCGCATGACTATCACATGCAAAATATCATGCAGCCCTACAACACATAACAACAAAAGACAATACTTTATTGAATCTTTTCTGATAAGAAGTGTACGCTTCAAAGGCGAGCATTTCTTTTCATTAATTAAACGACCAGTCTGCTCGTTTAATGCACTCATTTTACATGACCCTAGTTACCTGTGGTTGGCCTGGCCGTGCGTCACTCAGAAAAAAACAGGCCAATCAGAAGAGAGGCTAATGAATATTAATTAGACAGGCCAAAATTGACCTGTACTTAGCAGAGCTCCTGAGAGAGGAGCTGTAAAAATATATGGTTTTTGGTACTAATACCACAAATATATATATTCTTAAGGACATCAAAACCTAAAATAAAACTCCAGAAAGATGTACAATATGTGACCCTTAAAGGTATTCTGAACAAACCCCTCGGTAAAAACTTCAGAAGAAAAGTTAATTGTGGTGTGTATGATTTCAGACTCATTTTGAGGAGATATGGATTGCAATTTAAATCTATGGACACAAATAGATAAAGTGCAAAAACAAAAAAAGTATTTTGTAATGTAATATCTTTCCAGCTGTCTAAAACAGCACTTTGCAAAAAGCCAAATAGCCCAAACTGTAAACACTGGCCATTGCTTGCACAAGCAATATATTTGCCTGTAGTGCCTTGTCTTAAATAATGAAATTATGTAGATAAAGGAATAGTTCACTCGAAAACGACAGCTCTGTTATGATTCACTCTCTCTCGTGTTGTTCCAAACCTGATGACTTTATTATTTTTTCTCGTGTGGAACACAAATGAAAGTATTTAGAAAAATATGTGTTTTTGTTCATACAATGCAAGTCAGTGGGATGTAGTGTTGTTCGGAGCTCACCGTTCTTTAAAATCTTTTCTTGTGTTCCTAAAGAAAGTCAGACATGTTTGGAATGATGTGAGTAATTGAAGACAGAATTTTCATTTTTGGGTGAACTCTGGCTTTAAGTCTAATGTGTTATAATTTTCTTCCTGGGCAAGTCAGTTGAAACGGGACATTTTTAAGAGCATTTTTGGGACAATTCCTGGTTTGTCTAGGACACACCTCGTGAAACTGAGACTGCTCCAAGTAAACCTGGGAATCTGGTCACCCTGCCACACACAAATACTGTGCACAGCTCATATACGCATACTTTAAATACTTGCTGGATAATATGTTTTTTCACTCTTTTTATCTCTATATCTGTGCGTCTGTATGTTTTATTAAGCCATGGTGCTTTACTAATTCCAAACTCCAGTTTAATAGCTGTGGTGATTCTCTTAGAATTTATTTTTGCTTATGTTACAATTTTTATTGATTTCATATATATGCAAAATTGTTCATGAAAAAACTCTGTTCTCTAAGGCTGCATTTATTTGATCAAACATACAGTAAATCAATATTATGAAACATTATTACAATTTAAAATATTTTTTTTCTATTTCTATTTTCTTACCTGGGCTACAGAGAAAAATATGTGAGAGTGAGGTGACATAGCCAAGTATGGTGACCCATACTCAGAATTCGTGCTCTGCGTTTATCCATCCAAGTGCACAAACAGCAGTAAACATACACACACACACCCAGAGCAGTGGGTAGCCATTTTATGCTGCGGCGCCCAGGGAGCAGTTGGGGGTTCGGTGCCTTGCTCAAGGGCACCTCAGTCGTGGTATTGAAGGTGGAGAGAGCACTTGTACATTCACTCTCCCCACCGACAATCCCTGCCGGACCGAGACTCGAACCCACAACCTTTCGATTACGAGTCCGACTCTCAAACCATTAGGCCACGACTTCCCTGAAATAACTGGTGACACTCTGTGTAGGAGAGACAATGGGGACATGGATCAAACGAAACAGTCTTTAACATCAGGACATAGGATAATCCACACGGAAACATATGCGTGTGTGTGTATAACCCCCCACACTCGCTCCGAGCGGTACTCGAACCTGGGTCTCCTGCATGGGAGGCAGGTGTACTAACAAGGAGCCTAAAAAATGCAGCCACTAGCGTCAGTCACTACTAGTGCACCTCTTGAGATCAGGGGAGTGAGGCTTACCTGCACAGCACCTACTCGCTGGCCTCCGTTACATATATATATAAATGTCATAGGAATCACAATGTCACATAATCCTTCAGAAATCATTCTAATATGCTGATTTGATAACCTAGAAACATTTCTTATTGTCAATGTTGAAAACAGTTGTGCTGCTTCATGTTTTGGTGGAAACCATGAAACATTTTCCTTCAAAAGTATCTGATGGATGGAAGATAATCAAAAGAACTGCATTTATTTGTAATAGAAATAGTTTTAATAATATAAATGACTTTACTGTCGCTTTTGATCATTTTATTGCATTGTTTCTTTCTTTCAAAAATAAAACTAATTAAAATATATACATGTTAGATTTAGGAAAATAAGGGTGAATCCCATTTCTCTGTCTTACCCCTTCCCCTTCGTCTTACCCCATGTCCTTGTCCCTCGAAACCGAGTGGTAAGCGCTAGGGGTGAAAACATACCCCTATGAAACGAGACGCCACTTGGTTACTGTTACGTCATCATACATCGTCGCTGGCTGGCTTCTACGTCACCAGAGGCGACAAGTGTTGATCGCAAACTCTCCGTCTAAAAGTGTGTGTATGTCGATTGCGTGGGTTTTAGTGATGTTTTCTCTATTCAGAGAAAATTAATTATTTAAGATGAAAACACTCTCTGGATGATCTGGCCACAGTGTGTTCTGGGTACCCCTTGGTTTCAAGTAAGCTCACGAAAATTTGTGGTTTTAAGGGCTATCTACCCCTTCCCCTTAGCCCTACCCCTCGATCAAAACCAGAATTGGGACAGCCCTTACTCTCACGTGAACGCGCAAAACTAAGGGGAAGGGAGAAGGGGAATAGGTAAGGTTAAGGGGAAGGGGTAAGGGTAAGGATAAGGGGAAGGGGTAAGGGGAAGGGGTAAGACAGAGAAATGGGATTCACCCTAAAAGCGGTCTCTCTCTCTCTCTCTCTCTCTCTCTCTCTCTCTCTCTCGCTCTCTCTCTCTTTCTCTCTCTCTCTCTTCTCTCTCTCTCTCTCTCTCATCGGTCTTCTCAAGTATCCATTCCTCCTCTTAGTTGGGTGTGTCAGCTGAGATACAACAAAGCACTCACAGACGGGCCAAATGAGTTTGCAGCCCCTGCAAGTACTCTTTATACACTTTGCATTATGTCAATGATATGTCAATGATTTTACATAACGAAAAGCTTATTTTACAACTACAGACCTGAAAATAATTGCAACACAATGATGTGTATATTTAATTCAGCATAAATAGAAGGTAGTACAATAATTAAAAAAATTGTGTATAAAATGTTTATAATTTTAATAATTTAACATTATTTGTTCCTACATTATTCTGCTGAAAACTATTTTATTGGGTTATAGGATGAAAATAATTCAACATTTCATAATGCTCCTACAAGCAAGCATAATTTTCTTTTAGCAAACAATGCAGGTGAAATATGACCTGTGCACGTTCTCTTGTGTTTTTCGTGAGATGTACCCATTAACAGAAATCTCTAAACAGATTATAAATAAGCACATGATCACACAGCATCAGATAGCCGCTCCTCGCTTTACCCCGGCCCTCCAGGGATCGCTCAGGTACTGCAATGAAGTCATCTCCGGCTGAAGACCGGCTGTTGCCTGGGAGACAGAACTTCAGTCATCTGGTCTGTCATCATATGACATCAACCGCTGCCTCACACAGCTGCTGTCTGCTGCGCTGAGAATGCAGAATGTCATTCGCCTCTCACATACATAAGTGCTATTTTGATGCCGTTAGTCGTCCCTGAGGAGGCAAATTCACGTTTCGCAGGCGTTCAGTACATTGTGATCTCAGCCAGGGTTTCTTATCATTAACTAAAACTAAAGCCATACAAACATTTCATTACTTGAAATAAACATTAACTTAAGGAGAAAAAAATAATACAAATAAAAAATATATATATATATGTACCGTATTGACCCGAATATAAGACAATGTTTTTTTCTTGGAAATGCATCTGAAAAAATACGTGTGGAACGAGTGTGCCAGGAAATATACATGTACTGTATGTGTGTTGTAATGTTAGAACATCGCGAGTGAAAACAAAAGAAAAAGAAAAGATTATAGTGCGTCGTGACTGTCATGTTAGCCTGATGGGACCAAACTTCCTTAATAAATGTTAACTGATATGAAATAAAATGTCAAAAAATAAAAAAAATTGTTTAACTTGATTGACTAAAATAACAAACTAAACATGAAATAAAAATGAATACACATTTGTGCATAAAACCCCCAACTAAAATCACATAAATACAGCAAAAATACTAAAACTAACTGAAATCAAATTGAAGATAGAAAATAAAATCTAATACAAATTATAGTAGTATCTTCGTGATATAGCAAAAGTACTAAAATAACAAAAACTTAATAGCCTAAAATAAAAAACTTTATAGACATATTTAAACAAAAGGACAACAACTAAAATGAAAATGAAAACAGAATATATATTAGTGCTGTCAAAGTTAACGTGTTAATGCAAATAAATTGTATTTATTTTATCTATTTTTCTCTTAATAGCGTCAAATACATTTATTGGTGACATGACATTTCCGGCTCAGACGATTGGTTCAAAAACTGTCCTCCAATCCTTTTGACTCTCTGAACAGTGCTACAGTCTGCCATAATTTATATTCATGTTTCTTATCATTGATTTTTCTCTCCTCAGAAAAAGTAGAGAGGTGGACGAAACACAAATGGGACATGTCCCAAATCCCTTCCCAGAGTTGCTGCCATCCACTGTCTCTCAAGTGTCCGAGTGTCTGTTACCCTGGACCAAACACAGTGCGACTCAGGTGAGGAACGCATGATTTACTCAAGCCACTTCTGTTCAGGAAGAGCTGCCTCGCTGTCTGCAGCCTACATAGGGAACATTATGGGACTGGTTTCTGTCTGTAGAATAGATGCAGTTGGCTAAAGGATGTTTCTTAAAAGCCCCCAACAGCTTTTGTGTCTGTAATGTCTTAAAATGCTGCCTACGTAGACATCTTGGCTTTGGAACAAAGCTATCGTATGGAAGCATATGTTTTTGTATGAGTGCATTGATTGGTTAACCAGTTGGTTGATTGACTGATTGATTGTCCCTGGTCTTGTTCTCATTTGGTTAAAAAATCCAGAAGCCAAAACAAACTTTCATCACTTTCTCATTTCATTGTTCCAACGTCTTAGTTTCATTACAGTCAGTAACTACAGTACGAATGCTTAAATGGAGGTAATATTTCAGTGTAAGTCCACAAGTAAGACCAACTCTAAAGATACAGCATACAAACAGATGCAGACTGATAAGCAGGCCGAATGTTTAAACCTCCCAGAGCACTAATGACGTACTCTGGAACACAGATATGTTGAACCAGTTTAGCTGGAATGAAATGAACTGGGACGGGGAATGAATTCGCTGTGTCAGCTTTCTGAATCTGCCCGTTTTGGATGTAGTTTCTAATCCAGTACGAAAACAAGGGAAAGGCATGGCAAAGGGCAACATAGACATTTTAACAACACTTATAATTAGAGAATGAATGTACTTGATGTACATTGACAGTTTTTGATTTGTCAGCTTGACAGAATTGTGCCTGAAATACTTCAAATATAATACTGTAATTTAATTGTTATGGTTTCATGTGAGCTAGATGGATGGATTGGACAGATGAATGAGTGGATGGATATATGAATAGATGGATGGATGAACGGATGAATGAATGGACAGATAGATGGATGAACAGATGAATGAATGGATGGATGCATGGATGGAAGAATGGATGAATGAATGGACCAAATGGACAGATGGATTAATGTATGGATGGATGGATGAGTGAACGGATTGATGGATGAATGGACAGATGGATGGCTGGATGGATGAACAGATGAATTAATGGACGGATGGATGGACAGACGGATTAATGTATGGATGGATGGATGAGTGAACAGATTGATGGATGAATGGATGGATTGATGGATAGACGAATGGAAAAATGGATAAGTGGACGGATGGATTGATCAATGGACGAAAGGATGGATGGATTAGTTGCTGAAGTACTATATTGAGTTTGGTTGATGTAGCTTTTGTATTAATTATAATCATAATATTTCAATAGAAGTCAATGGGATTTTAGAGATAAACTGGTTATTTACTAGAGAAAAACCCATATGTCTGATCAATGTAGAAAATATACAGAGTCAGAACAGGCTGAAGATCTGTGCCGTATTTGGTACATGTAGCTTAAAAGATCTGAAATTAGTTACATTTAGACTTTAGACTTATTAGTATTTTTGGTTTTACTGCCGAAAATGAACAATGAACATTGTCCCTTCTTTTTGGCCTTCTGTTTTTGAATACTATGAATTCGTATATAATACTCTTTTCAGTATTGTTTTTTTTGCCTACTGTGTAGTTGGGAAATGTTCGGATGCAGACTTAGTGTTAGCGGTTTGATTCATTTTAGTGAATCGAAATGTTTCAGATTGGAAAAGTAGCCTAACATATAAATATCATTTTTAAGGTTATTGCACACTGAGTCCGAAATGTTCGCCTCATTAAAAAACAAAAACGACCTCACGTTGTGTCAATCACGTTGCCTCCGAAACTTTCGTTCGCCATACATTTTTTTTAATCAGGTTCGATTTTCTGCATTTTCGCATCCGTAGCATGCATTTTGATAGGAAAGAATGAGAAAAAAAAGGGAAAAAGCACCCAAAAATGTTGGACTCGGTGTGCAATGACCTTTAGTGTTTAGTAAAAACAAAAAAAAAAACAGTAGATTATATATTTTTTACTTGAGTATTTATTTTCTTGCATAAAACATGAATCTAAAACGCTACAAATAAAGCTGTTTGGTTGAAATGATTGCTACTAATTTCAGGAAAAATTGTGTAAATGTTGAGATATCTCTAATACATTGTAAGTTGTTATAATGTCTTCTTTCTATTTTAGCACTAACTGTGAAGAGCTTTAATTTGTTTCTATGAGATTATTTTGGTGCATTATGTTTAATGAAAGCTGAGAGCCGTAAATGAGATGCAAGTTTGCTCCAGAACTTATATGGCCAATGCAATCTGCCTACATTGCTGATTTGGGAAAACCAAGACCCCTGTGGATCTTATTATATGACAAATATATGTTATGAACGGCTATCCGGAACAGCTTTGACCTGCAGCAAAATCTGCAAATTACAGCATATTGAAATGTACCGTCATAATGTGGCTTTGCAGTTTGCCATTATGGGGGCCTTCATTATATTTGAGGCTGGCAGTAATGATCCCTCTCATATTATATCTGAGGCTAGCAATTAGGGCTGCAGTATATGAGCGAAACGGAGGGAAACCAGAGGGGGATGGGGTGAAAGTGTCACCAAAACTTTTTGCTGTGCTAGTTCTGCAGTTTGCCGAGGATAGACGATGATCCAGACTGTGTCTGCCGTAAAAGACGGTCCAGGGCTGGGCGGCGACGCTAATTACCATCAGATTTTGCACGTGTGCACGTCAGAAAGGCTTGCTCACTCCACAGGCTGAAATTACAGACCATCGATCAAAGAGCGGGCCAATATTTAGCAACATCAGTTTGCCGGTGGTCAAATTTGCCAATTTAGAAAAGCCTGTGATCAAAAAAAATAAAAATAAAATAAATAAATAAAATATATATAACAAATACAATACATACAATTACATATAATACATTATTATTATTATATTTGTTATGATTTATATGAATACAATTTTAATATTAAATAAAAAATATATAGAAATATTGGTAACTCTTTATTTAGGGTCTCTTATGTAGT
>QVTF01005521.1:0-28826 GCA_003573665.1 Oxygymnocypris stewartii
TTTTGGTGCGCGTGTATTACAATGATTACGGTAGTCACAGGAACAACACAAAGGGGACGCGCTTTTAGAGCGCTTTTCTTCTAGTCGCCCAGAACTGAGATATAAGGACATTTTTCGTGATCTTTTTTTTGTACATCTGCTTTAATAGCAGATGTGTTATTTAGTCTTGTCTTTGACGGTTCTGTATTACTATATTTTTCTACCTTTCAAATCATTGCAAGATTCATAGAAAAAGAGATATGGGACATTATTCGATTTAGAGGGGTATAAACACCAGGTTTCTAATAAGTACAAGAAATGAATGGTCAGTTCATATATAGGACATCCCATACTATATGCACACCTCATATGAAACCATATTACTGCAGCATTTTTGAGATATGGGACATTAATACATTTTGAGGACTATAAAGACACCATTTCTAATAAGTACAAGAAATGAATGGTCAGTTCTTATACAGGACATCCCATACTATATGCACACCTCATATGAAACCATATTACTGCAGCATTTTTGAGATATGGGACATTAATACATTTTGAGGACTATAAAGACACCATTTCTAATAAGTACAAGAAATGAATGGTCAGTTCTATACAGGACACATCCCACTACTATATGCACACCTAATATGAAACCATATTACTGCAGCATTTTGAGATATTGGGACATTAATAATTTTTGAGGACTATAAAGACACCATTTCTAATAAGTTACAAGAAATGAATGGTCAGTTCTTATACAGGACATTCCCATACTATATGCACACCTCATATGAAACCATATTACTGCAGCATTTTGAGATATGGGACATATAATACATTTTCGAGGACTATAAGGACACCATTTTCTAATTAAGTACAAGAAATTAATGGTCAGTTTCTTATAAGGGACATCCCATACTACTATTGCACACCTCATATGAAACCATATTACTGCAGCATTTTTGAGATATGGACATTATTCGATTAGAGGGTATATAAACACCAGGTTTCTTCTAATAAGTACAAGAAATTAATGGTCAGTTCTTATATAGGACATCCCATACTATGCACACCTCATATGAAACCATATTACTGCAGCATTTTGAGATATGGGACATTATTAATTTTGAGGGGTATAAAGACACCATTTCTAATAAGTACAAGAAATGAATGGTCAGTTATCATATAGGACATCCCATACTACATGCACACCTCATATGAAACCATATTACTGCAGCATTTTTGAGATATGGGACATTAATAAATTTAGAGGGGTAAAAGACACCATTTCTAATAAGTACAAGAAATGAATGGTCAGTTCTTATACAGGACATCCCATACTACATGCACACCTCATATGAAACCATATTACTGCAGCATTTTTGAGATATGGGACATTATTAATTTGAGGGGTATAAAGACACCATTTCTAATAAGTACAAGAAATGAATGGTCAGTTCATATAGGACATCCCATACTACATGCACACCTCATATGAAACCATATTACTGCAGCATTTTTGAGAAATGGGACATTAATACATTTAGAGAGCTATAAAGACACCATTCTAATAAGTACAAGAAATGAATGGTCAGTTCTTATATAGGACATCCCATACTACATGCACACCTCATATGAACCCATATTACTGCAGCATTTTTGAGATATGGGACATTATTACATTTTGAGGGGTATAAAGACACCATTTCTAATAAGTACAAGAAATGAATGGTCAGATTATCATATAGGACATCCCATACTATATGCACACATCATATGAAACCATATTACTGCAGCATTTTTGAGATATGGGACATTAATACATTTTGAGGGACTATAAAGACACCATTTCTCATAAGTACAAGAAATGAATGGTCAGTTCTTATACAGGACATCCCATACTATATGCACACCTCATATGAAACCATATTACTGCACGCATTTTTGAGATATGGGACATAATTACATTTTGAGGACTATAAAGACACCATTCTCTAATAAGTACAAGAAATGAATGGTCAGTTCTTATACAGGACATCCCATACTATATGCACACCTCATATGAAACCATATTACTTGCAGCATTTTTGAGATATGGGAACATTAATAAATTTTAGAGAGCTATAAAGACCTAATTTCTAATAAGTACACAAAATGAATGGTCAGTTCTTATACAGAACGTCCAATACTATATGCACACCTCATATGAAACCATTTTACTGCAGCGTTTTCAAGATATGGGACATTATTCGATTTATCTCCCATATCTCAAAAACGCTGCAGTAAAATGGTTTCATATGAGGTTTGCTTATAGTATTGGACGTCCTGTATAAGAACTGACGAATCATTTCTTATACTTTCTAAATGCTTAATTTATGTGCCTCTCTAATTTGAAGAGGGCCTGGGAGCATAGGAAGAGAAAGCCCTGTCCCCTACAGAGCGCAACCGTGTCTGAGGAACTACCAATAAACCAGCTTGTGAGGATCGTAAAAGACGCTTGGGTGTATACAAAGTTAAAAGAGCAGACAAATATTGAGGGGTGAGCATGTGAGCATAAGAATTTTAAAATCAACTCTGAACCTAACCGGGAGCCAATGCAAAGACTTTAGAATGGTGTAATATGTTTATTTTTTCCTGGCACCGGTTAGGATCCTAGCAGCTGAGTCTCTTTCATAGGTAACTCAAACACTGCGTTGACACGCTTCGGGAACGCCTCCGCGTTACCGAGTCTTGAACCCATATAGAATCACGCCAATTCATTGGCTGATGGCGCGACGCCGTCTCTGACGCAATGACGTCGTCAGGTCATACTGGCGAACGCGCCATCCACTCCTCAGATTTCTCTGCCTTCACGAAGTGGTCACATTGCCCTTCGTTGTTGCGATTTCTTACCCATCTACTACCCCTTACGATTATCCGTTTGCACTTCGGCAACTGCCTCAGGGAACTTTGTTCTCCTCGGCGGTGAAGTTGCCATGGAGTTTCGTCGCTGTCAAACCGCCGTCTGCGCGCGATTCATCGCTCGCTAGTGACCCACACAGATAAGTAAAATTATATGTTTCGGGTTCACGCATGCGGTTTATGGGATTTGAATGTAATTTGTGAGAATCTCCGTCTCATAACCCTCCGCTCTCAGCTTGAGGTGTGTGAAAAGGAGTCATCCATTTTCTTCCCCCGTCGCGCTCCGGAGGCCTCCCGCGGCTTCTCGCGAATCCGCGGCCCTCTCGTGAATCCGCGACCTGGGGTTCGGATGTTTAGCTCGAGGAGACGGAGAGTGAGCAGACAGGCCTCGCCTTTTCTCTCCCTCCCTCACCAGAGCATGTGCGCGCGAATTCACCGGTTGAATTCACGCATGATTATCTGTTCCTAGCCCGAGGGCACGTTATACTGTTTCCTTCGGGATAGATGATGTTCTGCTAACTGCGGCCAACGACTCCGAGGATTTCGGGCCTAGTTTAGCAGATGCGCTACCGCTTAGCGGTCAGGAGGCGCGGCCTTTACCGGCCTATTCTGAGCTCGTGGACTTGCTTTCGCGCGCCCGCTGAAGAAGCTCACGCATGGATTGGACGAGCCCCGTGACTCTCGCTCTTCGAAACTCGACGAGCGGTTTCTTAGCGGTGTAAATTCCAAAATGAGCGGAGGAAGCTGGCCGTTTTTCGGTGATCTGCATCAGGAGATTTTCAGATCCTGGAAACAGCCTTTTTTCTTCCCGCTTTACTAACGCGGCGGCCGCTGACTTCACCAACCTCGTGGTTTCGGTGTAGCAGGTGCATATACCGCCATTGCCGTGTGCGCGATTCATCGCTCGCTATGACCCGCACAGATAAGTAAATTATATGTTTGGGGTTTTACGCATGCGGTTTTTTTGTGATTTGAATGTATTTTGTGAGAATCTCTGTCTCATAACCCTCCGCTTTCGGCTTGAGGTGTGTGAAAAGGAGTCATCCATTTTCTTTCCCCGCCGTGCTCCGGAGGCCTCCGCGGCTTCGCATGAATCCGCGGCCTCTCGTGATTCCGCAACCTGGGGTTCGGATGTTTAGCTCGAGGAGAAGGAGAGTGAGCAGACAGGCCTCGCCTTTCTCTCCCTCCCTAACCAGAGCATGTGCGTGCGAATTCACCGGTTGAATTCATGCAGGATTATCTGTTTCCTAGCCCTCCATACGATGGCCACCCTTCAGGCCTACCAGACGGACGTCCTCAAGGAAACCCGAGGGGACTGGTCTGACTCCGGAGGCTGTAAAGGAGCTGCGCAGAGCCCACTGACTTAGCTCTCAGAGCCACTAAGCACACCGCACGCGCCGTGGGGCACCTTATGGCGGGGTTCGGTGGCCGCAGAGCGCCATTTGTGGCTAAACCTCAGAGGAGAGCCGTCTCTCACCGCTACGGGGCGAGGTCAGACCGCAAAAGCGTTTCTGCCCGCTTCAATCGTGCTCTCCTCACTCAAAACCGTCACAGCCGCCCCTAGGGGGCTTGGCGTGTGGGATGAGTTCATCCTCATTTATTCTCGGTCTGGCAGTTGGGGGACACGTTGTCTTTCCCCCGCTACAGTCCGTCCTTTCGCCGCCAGCGGGCCGCGTGTGTGGGGACACAGTCGATTCTCCCCTGCAGCGTTCGAGAAAAGACTGCAGGGGTCAGACCGCAAAAGCGTTTCTGCCCGCTTCAATCGTACTCTCCTCACTCAAAACCGTCACAGCCGCCCCTAGGGACTTGGCGTGCGGGACGAGTTCATCCTCATTTATTCTCGGTTTGGCAGTTGGGGGACACGTTGTCTTTTCCCCCGCTACAGTCCGTCCTTTCGCCGCCAGCGGGCCGCGTGTGTGGGGACACAGTCGATTCTCCCCTGCAGCGTTCGGACCCCGTGCTGACCACCTGTCAGTCCAGCACTTCACACTCCATCAACCCGGACAAGGACGCCAAGGGCTCTCCTTCGTGGCGGAGGGTGCCGCTGCTCACGATTCGGTCCGGCTACACATTTCAGTTTGGGGAATATCCCCCCCGCCTCGACGGGCTCAACTGACGGTAGTAAACAGCGCCTCCAAGGCTTCTGTTCTACAGCTGTAGCTTTCCTCCCTCCTACAGAAAGGAGCGATAGAGGAAATACCGCAGTCGGACATCGAACGAGGGTTCTTCAGCCGAAGGGGGACGGCGGCCTGAGACCATTCTGGATCTACGGCGTTTTAATTTTTCCCTCTACAAAGGGAAGTTCAAGATGCTGATGATAAAAACCATCATGTCTCAGGTCCAGGAGGAGGACTGGTTTGTCACCATCGACCTGAAGGATGCGTATTTCACATCCAGGTCGTTCAAGACACAGGAGATTCCTTCGGTTCGCCTTTGGAGGGAAGGCTTACCAATACAAGGTCCTGCCCTTCGGCCTGGCTTTGGCCCCCGAGGACATTTACCAAAATCATGGATGCTGCACTGGCCCCTTTGAGGCTCCAGGGCATCCGTGTACTGAACTATCTGGACGACTGGCTCATTCTGGCTCACTCCAGGGAGCTAGTGAGTCGTCACAGGGATATCGTTCTCGGCCACATCCATTCTCTTGAAGAGTGTGCTCCTCCCATCTCAACGAACCGTATTTCTAGGGGTTCGTTTGGATTCCGTTCAGATGCAGGCCCGTTTGGCTCCTGCCCGGATACAGTTTTTACAGCATGTTGGCCCGCTCAAGCTAGGCCATCATGTCTCTGTAGGTACCTGCCGCAGGCTGTTGGGCCTTATGGCAGCAGCCTCCCCTGTGTTGCCCCTAGGGCTGCTTCACATGAGGCCATTCCTTTGGTGGATGAAGGAGCTGAGGTTACACCCCACTGTACCAGCTACTCGCCTTATCAGAGTGTCGCGCAGTTGCTGCCGACACCTGTTAATGTGGCGAGACCCCGTCTTTCTCCAGAGCGGGGTGAGAATGGGTGCGATCCACCGTCGCCATATGATCACGACGGACGCATCAATGACAGGCTGGGGCGCGGTCTTCGAAGGAAGGCCGGCGAGTGGAGAGTGGAAGGAAGAGTTCCTCTTTTGGCATATAAACTGCCTGGAACTCAGGGCTGTCTTCCTGGCTTTGAAGTATTTCTCCCCGTTCTCGGGGGGCATCATATTATAGTCAGGACGGACAATATGGCGGTTGTGTCCCAAGGCATAAACCGCCAAGGAGGTTCGAAGTCGCGCACCCTGGACAGGCTTGCGCACTATCTTCTCCTTTGGTCCCAAGACAAGTTCCTTTCTTTGAGGGCGGTTCACGTTCCGGGTGTACTGAACCTGGCGGCCGATTTTCTGTCGAGACAGAAGCTCGAGCCCGGGGAATGGATGTTGAACCGTCAGACGGTATCCCAGATTTGGGATCTGTTTGGAAAAGCGGAGATGGACCTCTTTGCTTCTACAAGAGTCATCCCAGTGCCCGCTCTGGTTCTCCCTAAGTTTCCCGATGACTCTGGGCATAGTTGCGTTCGCCCACCCATGGCCGACTGCCAGTCTGTACGCGTTTCCGCCAATAAAGCTGATTCCGGCAGTACTATGCAGAGTGAAGGTGAGCGGTGCCCGTCTCCTTCTCATAGCCCCATTCTGGCCCTCCCAGACCTGGTTCTCGGAGCTAACTCCCCTCTTGTATCGGCTTTCTTGGGAGATTCCGATCAGGCGGGACTTGCTGTCCCAGCTTCAGGGCAAGATCTGGCATCCTCAGCCAGAACTCTGGAAATTGTGGTTATGGCCCATACAGGGCCAAGGGCTGTGATTGATGATTTGCCTGACGAAGTTCAGGAAACCATAGCCAGTGCCAGAGCCCCCGCTACTAGGAAGCTGTACTCTTCCAAGTGGGGCGTCTTTGAATCCTGGTGTTTGACTCGTGCAATTGACCCAGTTAACTGCCCTGTTGGTCCAGTGCTGGAGTTTTTGCAAGAAAGGCTGACAGCAGGGGCGGCTGCTACCACCCTTAGGGTTTATGTAGCGGCCATTGCAGCTCGGAGAGAGCTGGATGAGATCCCCTTGGGGAGGCATCGGATGGTCTCTGCCGTCATGCGTGGGGCCAGACGCCTTAGGCCTGTTCGCCCTACGGCAGTTCCTTCTTGGGACTTGTCAGTCGTCCTCGAAGGACTAGTGACGGCCCCTTTTGAGCCCTTAGAGTCAGCTTCGGATCGGATACTGACTCTTAAGGTTGTTCTTTTGCTGGCGCTTACGTCACTGAAAAGAGTTGGAGATCTGCAGGCTTTCTCTGATAGTGAGACGTGTATGGACTTTGCCCCGGGTCTAGTCAAAGTTACCCTGCGGCCTAGGCCGGGTTACATTCCCAAGGTCTTGTCCACGTCGTTTCGATCTCAGGTGGTCACGCTTCACTCTTTCCATCCCCCTCCCTTTGCTTCAAGTGAGGATGAGAGACTCCACATGCTCTGCCCGGTCAGGGCATTGAAGCTGTATGTGGATCGCTCCAAGGTTTGGAGAAAATCTCCCCAGTTATTGATCTGTTTTGGTGCTGGTCGCTGCGGGCTTGCCACGTCAAAGCAGAGGATTTCTCACTGGGTGAGAGACGCCATTTCGCTGGCTTATGAGGCGCGGAAACTCCCTTCACCTCTTAGTCTTCGGGCGCATTCTACTAGAGGCGTAGCCTCCTCTCAAGCTCTTTTTAGAGGGGTTCCCCTGGAGGATATTTGTGTTGCGGCAGGATGTTCCTCTCCACACACCTTTGTCAGGTTTTACAACCTTGACGTTGATACGGCTCCAGGTTCTCAGGTCCTGTCTGTTTGAACCGACCGTATGTTGTGGGTTCATTATTGTGCCAGATAGGCAGCGCTTCCAGCTTGGCGTGTTTGGTATATCGTTCCCGAAGCGGTCAACGCAGTGTTGAGTTACCTATGAAAGAGAACGTCTCGGGTTACTTGCGTAACCCTTGTTCTCTGAGTAGGGAACGAGACACTGCGTTTGCTGCCAAGCTCCTCACGCTGCCGACAGGGTTCTTTTCGGCAGAGAAATCTGAGGAGTGGATGGCGCGTTCGCCAGTATGACCTGACGACGTCATTGCGTCAGAGACGGCGTCGCGCCATCAGCCAATGAATTGGCGTGATTCTATATGGGTTCAAGACTCGGTCACACGGAGGCGTTCCCGAAGCGGTCAACGCAGTGTCTCGTTCCCTACTCAGAGAACAAGGGTTACGCAAGTAACCCGAGACGTTTTGCACACATTGCAATTTATTAAGTGTGGTTTTCAGAACCCCAAGAAGTGCATTGCAGTAGTCAATGCGAGAAAAAACGAGAGTGTTAATAAGCCTTTCAGTCACAGGGAGGGATGGCATAGAACGAAGTCTAGCAATATTTCTGAGATGAAATAAAGAGTTTTTGACAGTATACTGCACATGATGGTCAAAAGACAGACTCGAGTCAAATATTACTCCTAAATTTTTTAGTTTTGATTTTGACTGTGACTCCAAAACAGAACCATCAAGGTTTAAAATTATTGAGCCAGCTTTACGAAGCTGATTGGAGGAGCCAATGAGCAAGACCTCAGTCTTATCATTATTAAGACACAGGAAAAAATGTTTAAAATGTTTTCATATGAGGTGTACATATAGTATGGGACGTCCTATATAAGAACTGACGAATCATTTCTTATACTTATTAGAAACCTGGTGTTTATACCCCTTTAAATCGAATAATGTCCCATATCTCAAAAATGCTGCAGTAATATGGTTTCATATGAGGTGTGCATGTAGTATGGGATGTCCTATATATGAACTGACCGTTCATTTCTTGTACTTATTAGAAACCTGGTGTTTATACCCCTCTAAATCGAATAATGTCCCATATCTCAAAAATGCTTCAGTAATATGGTTTCATATGAGGTGTGCATGTAGTATGGGATATCCTATATAAGAACTGACCATTCATTTCTTGTACTTATTAGAAATGGTGTCTTTATACCCCTCAAAATGTATTAATGTCCCATTTCTCAAAAATGCTGCAGTAATATGGTTTCATATGAGGTGTGCATATAGTATGGGATGTCCTATATGAGAACTGACCATTCATTTCTTGTACTTATTAGAAATGGTGTCTTTATACCCCTCAAAATGTAATAATGTCCCATTTCTTGAAAATGCTGCAGTAATATGGTTTCATATGAGGTGTGCATGTAGTATGGGATGTCCTATATAAGAACTGACCATTCATTTCTTGTACTTATTAGAAACCTGGTGTTTATACCCCTCTAAATCGAATAATGTCCCATATCTCAAAAATGCTGCAGTAATATGGTTTCATATGAGGTGTGCATGTAGTATGGGACGTCCCATATATGAACTGACCATTCATTTCTTGTACTTATTAGAAACCTGGTGTTTATACCCCTCTAAATCGAATAATGTCCCATATCTCAAAAATGCTGCAGTAATATGGTTTCATATGAGGTGTGCATGTAGTATGGGATGTCCTATATAAGAACTGACCATTCATTTCTTGTACTTATTAGAAATGGTGTCTTTATAGCTCTCTAAATGTATTAATGTCCCATTTCTCAAAAATGCTGCAGTAATATGGTTTCACATGAGGTGTGCATGTAGTATGGGATGTCCTATATAAGAACTGACCATTCATTTCTTGTACTTATTAGAAACCTGGTGTTTATACCCCTCAAAATGTATTAATGTCCCATATCTCAAAAATGCTGCAGTAATATGGTTTCACATGAGGTGTGCATGTAGTATGGGATGTCCTATATAAGAACTGACAATTCATTTCTTGTACTTATTAGAAACCTGGTGTTTATACCCCTCTAAATCGAATAATGTCCATATCTCAAAAATGCTGCAGTAATATGGTTTCGTATGAGCTGTGCATATAGTATGGGACGTCCTATATAAGAACTGACCATTCATTTCTTGTACTTATTAGAAATGGTGTCTTTTTACCCCTCTAAATTTATTAATGTCCCATATCTCAAAAATGCTGCAGTAATATGGTTTCATATGAGGTGTGCATATAGTATGGGATGTCGTGTATAAGAACTGACCATTCATTTCTTGTACTTATTAGAAACCTGGTGTTTATACCCCTCTAAATCGACTAATGTCCCATATCTCAAAAATGCTGCAGTAATATGGTTTCATATGAGGTGTGCATATAGTATGGGATGTCCTGTATAAGAACTGACCATTCATTTCTTGTACTTATTAGAAATGTTTCTTTATAGCTCTCTAAATGTATTAATGTCCTATTTCTCAAAAACGCTGCAGTAATATGGTTTCATATGAGGTGTGCATATAGTATGGGATGTCCTGTATAAGAACTGACCATTCATTTCTTGTACTTATTAGAAACCTGGTGTTTATACCCCTCAAAATGTATTAATGTCCCATATCTCAAAAATGCTGCAGTAATATGGTTTCATATGAGGTGTGCATGTAGTATGGGATGTCCTATATAAGAACTGACCATTCATTTCTTGTACTTATTAGAAACCTGGTGTTTATACCCCTCAAAATGTATTAATGTCCCATATCTCAAAAATGCTGCAGTAATATGGTTTCATATGAGGTGTGCATGTAGTATGGGATGTCCTATATAAGAACTGACCATTCATTTCTTGTACTTATTAGAAACCTGGTGTTTATACCCCTCAAATGTATTAATGTCCCATATCTCAAAAATGCTACAGTAATATGGTTTCATATGAGGTGTGCATGTAGTATGGGATGTCTTATATAAGAACTGACCATTCATTTCTTGTACTTATTAGAAACCTGGTGTTTATACCCCTCAAAATGTATTAATGTCCCATATCTCAAAAATGCTGCAGTAATATGGTTTCATATGAGGTGTGCATATAGTATGGGATGTCCTGTATAAGAACTGACCATTCATTTCTTGTACTTATTAGAAATGGTGTCTTTATAGTCCTCAAAATGTATTAATGTCCCATATCTCAAAAATGCTGCAGTAATATGGTTTCATATGATGTGTGCATATAGTATGGGATGTCCTATATGATATCTGACCATTCATTTCTTGTACTTATTAGAAATGGTGTCTTTATACCCCTCAAAATTTAATAATGTCCCATATCTCAAAAATGCTGCAGTAATATGGTTTCATATGATGTGTGCATGTAGTATGGGATGTCCTATATAAGAACTGACCATTCATTTCTTGTACTTATTAGAAATGGTGTCTTTATAGCTCTCTAAATGTATTAATGTCCCATTTCTCAAAAATGCTGCAGTAATATGGTTTCATATGAGGTGTGCATATAGTATGGGATGTCCTATATAAGAACTGACCATTCATTTCTTGTACTTATTAGAAACCTGGTGTTTTATACCCCTCAAAATGTATTAATGTCCCATATCTCAAAAATGCTGCAGTAATATGGTTTCATATGAGGTGTGCATGTAGTATGGGATGTCCTATATGAGAACTGACCATTCATTTCTTGTACTTATTAGAAACCTGGTGTTTATACCCCTCTAAATCGAATAATGTCCCATTTCTTGAAAACGCTGCAGTAATATGGTTTCATATGAGGTGTGCATGTAGTATGGGATGTCCTATATAAGAACTGACCATTCATTTCTTGTACTTATTAGAAACCTGGTGTTTATACCCCTCTAAATCGAATAATGTCCCATATCTCTATTTCTATGAAGCTTGCAATGATTTGAAAGGTAGAAAAATATAGTAATACAGAACCGTCAAAGACAAGACTAAATGACACATCTGCTATTTTGTACATCTGCTTTAAAAAAAGATCACGAAAAATGTCATTATATCTCAGTTCTGGGCTACTAGAAGAAAAGTGCTCTAAAAGCGCATCTCCTTTGTGTTGTTCCTGTGATTACCGTAATCATTGTAATACACGCGCACCTTGATTTCAATCGCGGCTGGCTTGACCATGTTTTTCTGAACTAAGGCTGGCTTGACCGCGGTATGAGACCGAAGCAGAAATGTATTCAAACACTCTGAAACTAGTGATCGCAGGTTTCAGGAAACTTAAGCCATAATGTAAGTGCCAATACAAACTCTGAAATATCAGGACATTTAAAATATGTCATTTATTTGGCTGTAAAGCAATTTCGAGATGTTGTCGAATAATGATCGAATGAAAAACATGTAAAATTGCAGTTAATTATAAAGTTATGGTTTTTAGTTTGTGGCTAGAAATATGGTGGCCAACTGTGTTATAAATAACCATTGTACCGTTTTGCTATGTTATTTTTAATTATTACAAATTTTGTTGCAAAGATCTATAGTTTCTGAATTAAATTTTTCTTATGGGACAGATATGACTTTGTGAAGAAAGTACTTTGACATAAATTGCTGTGTCTAGGCCCTTTTGTTTTGTTACCTTATACCTATGACATGAAATTTGCAGTGGTGGGCAAAGTACACAGATCAAGTACTTGAGTAAAAGTACAGATACGTATAATAAAATATTACTCCAGTAAAAGTAAAAGTACTGCTTTTTCAATTTTACTCGAGTGAAAGTACAAAAGTACTCATTTTTTTATGTACTTAAGTAAAAAAGTACTGATAGACAGATTTATTTTGCAATTTTATATAGACTACTTTATTTAATTTTATATTAGCACATATTTTTATAATCCTACTGCCCAGAATACCTGGGTTTTTCCCAAAATAACCACTATATAGAGTCAAGATATATATTTTGTTGATATGGACTACGTTGATGAGAGTGATGTAGTAATGTTCACTGTGAAGCTTACACTGCCATGTACCTGAGAGAAAACAGATTTCACCATCTATTCTTCACCAGGAAGAAAAAAGTGTTTTAGAACTTGTTGTTTTGCAGAACGTCAGTTATATATGACATGAGAATTAGGCCTGAAATTAGGAAGAACATTTTAAGGAAAATCTAATTATATTTTCATAATGATTTTTTTTTCTTCTCAAACCTTGTCTGTGGTGTAAAAACACCCCTGGCCCAATGCCCCCGGAGGGCATCACTTCCCACTCTGATAATTACTGTAGTTACTATGTTCTGAACATCACATCCTTTCTTTTTCCCTCAGATGGAATCTATCTAGGTGGCTGAATAAAGATATTTGGACTTTATATCTAACAATTTCCTCAACTTAGCACCAGCAAGCTTGTTAGCTAGACAGTTAGCATCAGCTAACAATATTTACTTATTTTCAGTATGGTTATGAATAAACATTCATATCTGACTACTCGGCTAGTTGATCTAAACAATATAAAAACAGACGCCACATAGGTCTAAATGCATAGCATTTTAATAAAACTGCTAACGTTACAGCAGCGGGGAATATGAACGTGCATGAGTTATTTTATTTAATCTGTGTTATTTTAATGTTTAGTTTTTTGACCTAAAACATAACGTTAGAGACACTGATGTTGATCTGTCTGCATTCAAGCATTTCAGTGGGCTTAAATAGATCACCCTTTACAGCAGATTTAGTTCACAGACCTAAATATTATTTTCAGTTACAATAATTAATCCTAAAATTCGACATTAGTAACTTACTTTTCGCAGCAGCTGTTGCGCGCCTGCGCGCGCGCGCGTTCACGAGATCTCCCGGTTCTTTACTTGTGAGTTCAGTTCACTGAAGAAGACTCGCGCTAAACGGATCATTTGAATCAGTGAGTTTTCGACTCGAGAACAGCTGCAATCGGATCATTGCAATTCGTCAATGAATCGTTTGTTGCGATTTGCGAACCGATTGAAGAGGTTCATTGAAAATAATCAGTTTGTTCATGAATCAGACACCGCTTCTGCGTCTCGGAGCACGTGATGTATTATAAGGAGTAACGATATGTTTTATGAAATGTAGTGAAGTAAAAAGTACGATCTTATGCTTTGGAATGTAGTGAAGTAAAAGTAAAAGTTACTCAAAATAAAACTACTCCAGTAAAGTACAGATACTTGAAAAATGTACTTAAGTACAGTAACGAAGTTGTTTTACTTCGTTACTGACCACCACTGGAAATTTGACACAAGCCCAGATGACCATGATTTGACTTGAATTGAACTTAACACACAAGTTAGACCAGTTTACTACAATGAACAACAAGGTGTGTTGTAAACATAGAAATGTTGCCATAGCTGACGTGGTATATTGTTACAAAACTGTACATGCCCATATAGCCAGCCAAAGCCATGGCCACATAAGTAAACAGTATTTTTTTAAAGTATTAGTACTCCTTATTATCCACTGTTCATTTCAGCATTGTAGAGGGTATATTGTTATTGTTTGCCTTTTCAGCCATGGCCTCCTCCAGTGGTCCACTAAATGAAGAGCTCCAGTGCTCCATCTGTCTGGATGTGTTCAATGATCCAGTCACCACTCCATGTGGACACAACTTCTGCAGAACCTGCCTGAACAAATGCTGGAAAACCAATCCAGGCTGTTTCTGCCCACTCTGTAATGAAAAATTCAGCAAAAGACCTCATCTCAAGATAAATACAACACTCAGAGAGGTTGTGCAACACTTTAAGGAGAAGCTTGAGCTAGGAAGATCCGAGGTGTTCTGTGACATCTGTGATGAAAGAAAGCAGAAAGCCGTGAAGACCTGCTTGATGTGTCAAAGCTCTTACTGTGAAACTCACCTGAAACCTCATCACAGAGTCCCACGTCTAAAGAAACACACACTGATCAACGCTGTGGAAAATCTGGAGCATTATATATGCCAGAAACACCAGAGACCATTGGAGTTGTTCTGCAGAGATGACCAGATGTGTGTGTGCCTGTCCTGCACTGAAGGAGACCACAGGAATCACAGCACTGTTCCTATAGAGGAGGAGAGTCAAGAGAAGAAGGCAAGAAATACAAACACTATAAAAGACCCCATGAACTACAAAGTGTGTTGACAGGTTGAAGATCTCCCCCGTCTTTCATTCCATCTGCTAGAAGTTTATTTTGTCAGGTTTTTTTAAATACAATTTACCCTTTAAAATGTTAGACTTAAACAATATACGATTAAAAACCACAATTTTGAATTCCTGGGGCCTTGAAATGTTATATATATTTATATATATATAACCAAATAAGACTTTCTGTCAGAAAACGTAAAGCAAATTTGAGAGATGAATGCATCTGTTTTTTTCTCTGTATGTAGAATCAGATCGTTAAGACACAGACAGATTTGCAGCAGATGATCCAGGACAGAATTAATAAGATTCAAGAGATCCAGCACTCAGTAGAGCTGAGAAAGGGGAGTAGAAGATAAAATAATTTAAAATGAATAAATAATGTACTCTAACCTTTTAATCTGCTTAATAACAGTTTTTGAATGAACCCATATTGAAGTACTTAATAGATGAATCTTATTATTGATCTCACAGAAAGAGAAATCAACCAGTGTTGAGCTCTTCACTGATCTAAGACGCTCCTTTGAGAGATGTCGGTCTGAGCTTCTGGAGAAAATGGAGCAGCAGCAGAAATCAACAGAGAAACAGGCCAAAGATCTCGTTAAAGAGCTGCAGCAGGAAATATCTGAGCTAAAGAGAAGACAGACTGAGCTGGAACAGGTCTCGCAGACTGAGGATGATCTACACCTCCTACAGGTCTGTGAACATCTCTCATCAATGAGAAACCATAAAACGCTGTTCATGCCGACTCATTTCTTCTATCTCCTGTTGTAGATTTACTCATCCATATGCGCTTCTATACCAACTAAAAACTGGACGGAGATCAGTACCGACTTTAATACGAGCGTGTGCTCTCTCAATAAAGCTCTAATTCAGCTGAAGGAATTAGAAACTGTACATAAAACACTTGGTCAAACTGGTAAGTCAATATTAAATCCTGTGTATAAACTACTTTTGTTCACGGGTTAAATGCAGCTGCAGCTCTATTGATGGCATGTGACATGCTTTTCAGAGGAAATAAATGAGGAGACATTGATTAGTTTGTAAAATTAAAGTTTAGAGTAGAATTTAAAGTACTGTAAATACACGTACACATGAAAGTCACTGAATAAACATTTAAAAAGCACAACTAACATACTTTCAATTTCAAATAAGATTAAAAGTATTTGATTATAACAAAGCACATTTTATTGTAGATGTTTTATCATAAAACTGGTGATACAATTGGCCATTTAAGATGTAAATAAACCATATTGATTTTCCATCAACAGTGACATAAATAAACCAGGTGCCACTCTTATTATTTATTTATTTTTTCCTTCATTTTAACAAACTGAGGGACAAGTCAGAATTATTGTCTGAGGATTCAGCAATATGTAATAGTTGTTGCTCAGAGTCTCATTGTCATTTGTGTCCACAGTGTTGAAGATGATGCAGCAGTATGCAGGTATAGTCTGTGTGCTGCACATCTCATATACACATACTTTGCATTTATAAACACATTTTTCTGAATGCTTGTTCATTTTCTCTGATCTCTCTCTTAGTGGATGTGACTCTAGATCCCGATACAGCTTATCATGAACTCGTCTTGTCTAAGGATGGAAAACAAGTCCATCATGGACCCATTAAGCAGAACATTCCTAACTATTCAAAGAGATTTGATTCATGTTTAGATGTTCTGGGAAAAGAGGGTTTCTCTTCAGGGAAATTTTATTTTGAGGTGCAGGTGAAGGGCAAGGCTGAGTGGGATTTAGGAGTGGCCAGAGAATCTATAAATAGGAAGGGGAAGGTCAGACTGAGTCCCGAGGATGGATGCTGGACTTTGGTTCTGAGGAATGAGAATCAATATAAAGCTTGTGAAAATCCCTGTGTCTCTTTGACTCAGAGAGAGATGCTTGAGACGGTTGGTGTGTTTGTGGATTATGAGGAGGGTCTGGTCTCTTTTTATGATGTGGAGTCCAGCTCTCATATCCACTCTTTCACTGGTCAATCTTTCACTGGCAAACTCTATCCATTCCTCAGCCCATGTTATACTGATGAAGGTAAAAACTCAAACCCACTTATCATTTCACCTGTTCACATTTCAAATATATGAATATACATAGCCTACCAAACATGAAGCACTCAATCTGAAAGCTTAAATATGCATGTTGTTATTTAAAGGACAAGAAAAAGACTCAAATAAATCTGCATGCCAAGTCAAAAAATGTGCTTGCTAAATTCAAAGTAACAAGGCTTTGAATCTAAAATCCATGATCAAGATTATAAAGCATTTCTAGCCAATCACATTAGATTTAAAACCCATGTGACTAATCTGGACTCTTGTCATATCAACGTCATAAAAAGTAACAATGATTTATTCTGTTTGTTACATGTCCCAAATAAAGACTAGTTGATTATTGACGTACAGTGATGATAAGGTCTGGTGTACGCAGTCTGAGGTTCAACTGTGTGGCCAGAATCTGTTTGGGATCACCCTGGTCCACCAGATGCTTCATGTACTCCGCACACTGCAGAGTCCAACAAATAGACTCGGCTGAAGGGAGACAAGTGAACTATGTAATTAATGACAATTAATAAAATATATATATAATAAATAACTGTTGATCATTTTGCATAGTGGTACCTGTTCTAATTTAAAGCAACATATTTGTTTTGAAGAAATTAAAACTAAACTAACTTTGCACTACATAACATTTTTCTCTACTGGTTTTGCATTTTCTCTTTTTAAATTATGCACTATGAATATTTGTTCACCCCACATTTGCTTTTAGTCATCCATCATTGCCATAATTTTCATTGCATATTTATAATGCAAACAACTACATTTTGGGCCATTGACTTTTTGCGATTTCACAAATGAATGGAAATTCAACCAATTCCTCAAACATGAGGCGCAATAGCTTGATTGTTTTTGTGCCCCCCCCCCTCTAAAAAATACGAATTTATGGAAAACAGATGCAACACAAGCTAATGAAGATCCATGAATCCCTGGCCTCATCACCAAGTGATTTTTGACAAATACAGCGACCAATTCAGATATTTTGAGACATAATACGCAGAAACAAAGTCTCTGGTGCACTGTTTGATAGTCAAACTCCACTCACTCTTTTGCCATTTGAGGTTGAGAGGAATCAAGGTGGCTTGTAGCACAGTGTAGTACATGACCATAACCTCATACAACAGACCAGCCGTGTGCTGCTTTGACCTTTTGTTCTTCAAGACGGTGGAGAGTTACAAGGTTCATAATGATCTCAAGATACAATGTCTGCAATTTTAGGACAGTTCTAAATGCAGTTTAAAAACCTGACGTGTGAATTTTGTCATTTTATATCTAAACATTAAATAAGCATCATATTAAATACAAAATACATACAATTAAATAGTCTACAGTCCATGGCCTTGCAGAACTTATGATTAAACATAAAACATATTATGGCTGGAAATGCAAATTAAAAATGATTCTTAAATTAGACAAAGAATGTAATTAATGCGTGGTTGGTTGGGTCTGTGTGCTGTGCACAGTTTTTTTTAGCTCACTTTACAGTAAGAAAAACATTGTTTTTGAGTATAATGCATAGCATATATGTAGAGCAGTGCTTCCTAAACTGTGGGCCGTAGCTAGTCTAAATCAAAATAATTAAAATATTCTAAATGTTCTCAAATTTGATTCCCCCCTCCTTATTACACAAATAGCATTTAGATGTGTTTAGCTTTTCTTTTTTTTTTAAACATAGTTATGTATTTAATTGCAATAGATTTGTGAACTATGAACAGTAGTACAGTAGCTTCTGTTAAACACGTTGATGCAATATATTTTAAATAGTATGCAGAAAGTGTAGTAATATGGATTTAAATATATTTGTAAAGAATGTTTACATTCTGATTATATCCTGTATAATTGAGTATGAGACGAATAAAAGACCCTTGTCCTTGAATCATCTTACTTTCACCAGCATATAAATATATTACATTTTATGGTAGTTCTCATAATTCACATGAAATTCTTACAAACTGGTTAATAAATGTTGATAATTTTTTGCAAAGAGACAATCTGCTTTATTAAATATATCTAATATACAAATATATATGTAAACATATATTTATACCATTAATCTATATATTTTGTTACAAAGAGGTTTGGAGGGGGGATCGTGGATCTTTTGCTATGTTTTTGGGGGCCTTACCCCTCTGAAGTTTAGGAAGCTCTGATGTAGAGCAAGTGACTTTAAAAGCAAATCAAATCCATCTTTCTTGTATCAGATAGTGACAAGTTCTAAACCCCAAATCATGTTTTACTGATCACAGTTTGACTTTTCTCCAGAGTGAATTCGTAGATGATGATCTTTGACGCTCTCTGCTCGTGTGAAACTCTTTCCACACTCGTGGCAGGTATACGGTTTCTCTCCAGTGTGAACTCTCGTGTGCACATTAAGGATTCCTTTATGTGCAAAACTCTTCCCACACTGAGTGCATGTGTACGGTTTCTCTCCAGTGTGAACTTTTAGGTGATCCTTAAGGTAATGTTTACCAATGAAACTCTTCTCACACTGAGGGCAGGTGAACGGCTTCTCTCCAGTGTGAGTTCTCATGTGAATATTAAGTCTTCCTTGGCGTGTGAAACTCTTTCCACATTCATGACACGTATAAGGCTTCTCTCCGGTGTGAGACCTCATGTGTGTGTCAAGGTGTCCTCTTTGTGAGAAAATCCTCCCACACTCGGTGCATGTGTACGGTTTCTCTCCAGTATGAATTTTCAAGTGATTCTTAAGATATAGTTTAATGCTGAAACTCTTTCCACATTGAGGGCACAGGAAAGGCTTCTCTCCAGTATGAACTCTCATGTGCACATTAAGGCTTCCTTGACGTGTGAAACTCTTTCCACACTCATGGCAGGCAAAAGGTTTCTCTCCGGTGTGAACATTCATATGCATTTCAAGCTGTTCGCTTCGTGAAAAACTCCTCCCACACTGAGGGCATTTGTACAGTTTTTGACCTCCCTGCACTAAACTCGTTCCACACTCTTGGCCTGTGAAACACGTTTCTTCACTTAAAACATTATAAGGTTTCTGATGCATCTCCTCCACTTCACTCAGTATTTCACTTTCCTCTTTTAATTCTAAAAATAAAAAGAGTACATAGTCAAAAATCAATTATATTGTGACAAACCTAAAGCAAAAAGAAAAGGAAGGGAACACCTTTTTTTGCTTTTTGTAAAAAATGAGATCTACTTAACACGCTTACACTAAATTCTGTCATGTTTATGCAATTAAATATAACTGCTTTTTAAGACCAAGAATCGTCATTAGTGCCATTGCCATCCAAAAGTGACTAATCCAGATTCATTGGCATTTTTCAACACTAATGAATTCAGAGTTAATGAACTGATTCTGTAGCTCAATTAGGTAGCAGATTTTGATGCTGTAAGTAAAACAACCCTGTCAAGTTATAACAGTTAGGAAAAATATTATTTTCTTGAATTTAACTGTAACATAAGCTACATTTATATTTGTATTTATAGCCTTCAATTTGCACATTGGTGAAGGACAACATTGGACAGGATGAGAAATAAAGTTTTCCCCAAAATACAAGCAATAAATAAATGGCATTTAATCAAACTAGCATTAATTACAGCCCTTAATAATTCATATATCATGGTTAAAAGCAATGCTTTTGCACACAGATAACAAACAACAATAAAAAGATGGCTTTGAAACTATCTTTATTGTAACAAGTATTGACAAGGCAGAAAATATACTAAAAGAAGGAAATTCCTAAAGAAGGAAATTACCTGATGGAATAAAAACATCATCGTCATCATCATCATCGCTCTGTTCTTCATCAGCTGTGGTTTCTCTTTTCATCTTCGTTAGGTTCCTGCAGTCCTCCAGCTTCACTGAGCATGTCTTAAGTGTTGTCTGCTCTTCTTCAGCGTTACAGTCTGAACCCAAAGACTCTGTGGAGATTTGAGTGGTGGATCCATGACTGTCACACACACTCTCTTGAGCATCAGTGTAACAAAGTAAACTGAGGCTGATCTCAGAGTCCTGTGTGTTTCTGGATCTCTGTTCAGAGAGCTGATCCCTGATGCTCCAGACTGAATCCGTCCCATCATTCACACCCACTGAAACCTTTTCCATCTCCTAAGAAACAAAGAATCACAGTGGCAATACAGTTATATGACGACTGCTGCTCCTATTAAGAAAAAAAAAGATTTTAAAGAATAGAAACTGCTGGCAGGCTGGATGTACACAAAGAAATACACGTGTGTGTGTGTGTGTGTGTGTGTGTGTGTTGGAGCCATGTTCGCTCATTATGTCTGACAGGAATGCTTGAAGCTTCAACTAGCCTTTACAACATTTTCTTAGCAAATACTGATGCATGCAAGCATTGCGGTCTCAATCTGCAACGAAACGTATCTGTGCATGTGCCGCTGTTTAATCTTAAGGACATTCCTGTTCATTTGTATTTATTGAACAAGTTTGGTACTGGTTTACACTGAGTATAAACAGATTTTGAAGCAAAGCCAGTTGATAAGGGTTTGAAACGTGAGAATGGTATCAATGGATCAATTTAAGAAGTTCAGCCGAAAGAAAGGACAAATTGAAAAGATTCAGGATTAAGTGGAGCTTGTTATACGCACAAACCTCTGCTCAGTTGTCTCTCTCTCCTTCAGCTTTACTTTCAGTGACGCCTCCCTTTTCTTCAGATGACAGGTTTACGTAATGAAACCATCAATATCCAGCATGGACGGATATATCCTACATGTACCACGTTTACATTTTAAACATGCTATTCTCTAAATTATGCTGGTTTCTTCGGAAACTGAGCACTGTCTGAACAATAAAAAAATGTCAGCTGCTGCTGCTTCGTTTCGTTTACAGGGGAGCTTAAACTTCAAAATCAGAAAATACTGCCATCTATTGGGAGTATGGTACAGAAACACAGCCCAAGTAGTCTCAACACAGCATCCTTCATCTCTGAAAAAACTTTCGAAGCACTGCTGCGTTTGCCAGAGTCACGTGATTTCATTCACCGAGAGGTATCTTTTACCGACAAAACGGTGCAAAACGTTTTTAAACGGAAACGGTGGTTCGTTGAACCAGAGATTTTCTTAAAGGTGCAGAAGGTGATTGTCTTCAGAAACAGACAATGTATCGCAAATCAACTTCGAGCACGTACCGCAAATCATTTGATTATATCGAAAATTTTGAGCGAGCTCATAAATCATTTAATTTAGATCGGGACTTTGGAGCTCGTAACGTTCTTTCTTTTTTATTAAACAGCACAAAACATCAAAACATTACGGCAGTACAGTTATATATATAAAAAAAGATATAAATCCCTTTAGAAAATTAGCATGGCTTTATAATAGTAAAAGTTTTTTTTTTTTTTTGGTGTATTGATTACAATTTGTATCATATAAAAAATTAGGTTTAGAGCCAGTCTATTTTTGTTTATGTGAAATTTAGCTAGCAGGAAACAAATTAAGTAAGTTACATTTGCTAGGCCTGTATTCTCCTTTGAGTACATTTACATTTAAGCATTTAGCAGACGCTTTTATCCAAAGCGACTTACAATTGCATTCAGGTTATACATTTTTAATCAGTATGTGTGTTCCCTGGGAATCGAACCCACAACCTTTTGCACTGCTGACGCAATGCTCTACCACTGAGCCACATAGGAACACAAAAACAAAGTTTAAGAGTAAACAAAGAAAAGACATTTGAACCCACTGCTGTAATGTTGTTGGTTTTACATAATCAAAATTGTGTAATTATTGTCTAAAGAAATTTAAAAAGCTCTCTCGAATGTTTGCTACCATAGCTATAAATAAACCCTTTAAATGACACAAATGTGGTTTAAGTCTATCAATGCAAAAAAATGCTCTTATGCCCCCACATATATCAAAATCCAACCACCCTAGGCTAAAAGAAGAGTTCAATAATAACTTCAAAAAGAGATGAAAAATAAGAACAAACTGAAATTGAGCATTTAATCACAGACCTCACAAAACGAAATACTGTTACGATAAGTGATTTCTGAGATACCCTGTAGATATTTATATCAACACACAAACAAGCCCAGACAGACAGGATATGAATATAGCATGAAAGATCTTTATTGATGATTTTACATTAGATTTATATGAAAGTACTTGATCAATTTTTTACTCTAAATGACCATTTCATTTTGAAAATATTCTTATATCCTCAAGACAACTTGCAGTGCATTTTTACTTTAGTTTGACCACAATATCAGCGACTCCGTGCACTTGAGTGAGCAGACGGCAGTCCATCGATGCCAGGAGCTTCTGAGAGCCGGCGACGGTGGGAACAAACTTCTCCGTTAGTGTGACCGTCGCAAGCTTATACACCTCACTGAGAATCACAAATAGATTATACACTTTCTGGAAGCTTTTCACTCCTTAAATACAGTTTATCTTATTTATTGAAGTACAGCTCACACACATGAAGCAAATTTAAAGTGCATGCACATGTTGCACCTAAAAATGCTCTTAAACACTGAAAGTCTTACCCATGCGCAATCTTTCTGACGCTCTGCATTCCCAATCCCTCTATACGGAACAAAACATTCCTCAACACTTGTGACAGAGGGTTCTGGAACGTGATCTTGACTGTCAACTCTTTACCCACCACAGCGTCCCCTTGAGGCTGAAAGTAAATGTAGATTTTTTTCAAATGAAGGACACTTAATACTCAAATCTCATTTGCATTCTTCATTTGTAACTCAAATGGATGCACAAATTAGATGCACTGAGCTAGGTTAAACATCAACAGATTTGACAGTAAGAAAGATATAAGAATGTTTTGTGCTTGTTAAACGTCCCAGATAAAGACTAGTGGCTCATCGACCTACAGTGATGATGAGGTCTGGTGTGCACAGCCTGAAGTTGAACTGTGTGGCCAGAATCTGTTGGGTCTCATTGACCCGTCCAGTGACCGCGAGCATCAGAGCGCCCTGGTCCACCAGATGGTTCATGTACTCCTTATACTGCAGAGTCCAAGGAACAGACTTGGCTGATGGCAGACAAGGGAATATGACATTAATGATAATGATCATGGTCTTTTTGCACAGAACTCCAGTCCTCTTTGCTCGCTACCAATAATCTCAAACAGGACTGCAAATTCAAATAATCCCTCAAACATGTGCACCAGCTTGAGTACTGTTGTTTTCTGTGTATGCATGTTCTCCCTCTAATAAACACTACGTTTAGGGAAAACAGAAGCAACATTAGCTAACTGGGGTCCATAATCCATCAAGTTGATCAGATTGTTGTTCATATACAGAAATGTCCATTTAAAATTATATTTAAAAGTAAGCATTACCACTTTTAGATACACAACAGCTTATCATCTTAACTTTTTTCCTTATTTACACCTTCAAAGTTCAAAGTAGTACCTTAAGGGTACATATTATGACTCTGAGGTACTAATTTACACCTTTTAGAGGTAAATAAGGCGCATAGATGTTCTTTGAAGGGTATAAAGGTATAGTTTGTGAATGAAATTCAACACCAACTACAAGTAGGTCTCATTATCAGGTGATTTTTGAGAAATGCAGCTACTAATTAATGGCACAATAACCAGAAAAACGTCTCTGGTGGGACTGTAAATCTCCACTCACTCTCCTGCGGTTTGAGGGTGAGAGGAACCTGGTCCTTCTTCAGAGTGGTTTTCAGCACGCCAGTGTAGTACATGACCATCACCTCATACAGCAGACTGGCCGTGCGCTGACTTGAGCTTTTGTTCTTCAGGATGATGGAGAGTTTGGCGTCTCCACCGATACGAGGTCCTGTCCCATCCATGACGATCTCAACACTCACGTCGTTGCCGGTGGGGGATGGATACAAGGTCGGTTTGGAGCCGAAGCGACTGGCCCTTTCCACGGCAATGCGCTCCTCCGCTGAACCTGACAAACATGATCAAACAGTAAAGAGGATTATGATCTGCTGCTTTTTTGGAGTGTTATCTCCAAACCCATTGTTCCAAAGTGTGCTGCTTACATGGGAATTAAACTCACATTATCAGCATAAATGGCTTTTTCCCATGTTTTATCATTTTCAGTTTCCTACACTTATGAAAATTAACCATTGTTTTATTATAGTAAAAGTAGTGGTAACCAAGTTTTTTTTTTGGCATATTGATAACAATATCCACAACTTTACGACAAACACCATGGTTTAATTATGGTTAGTGTAGCAAAACCATATTTAATTTGTGGTGCATGGTTTAACTATAGCAACCCTTTTTTATCTGTAGCAAAAACCATGGTTAATTTTTGTCAGAGTATTTTGTAAATTCGTTTTTAATTCAAAGATTTTGTCATAAATTCGGTGCATTTTAAGCTCAACTTAAAGTGAGTCTCATCTTTCATCTTGTGGTATATTATCTGTTTTTATCTGAAGTACTGTGCTTGTTGTATATCACTTTGAGCTGGATTTATTGCATCAGTGATATTATCCTTAACTAAAACCATACAAATATTTCTGTTTTATATTTATATATATAACTGAAATTTTAGTTACAGACATTTTACAGACATTTTAACATAAAAAGTTTAAACAAAAAGTGGCAAATTTAAATGAATAAAAAATTATACTAAAATAACACTGTTTTATATAAAAGTTGCTATACAATTATTATTATAAAATTTGACATCATTATTAAATCAAAAGATCCGTCAGACCTGAGTAAGTATCAGTCAGTTCTCATCTCCACACACACAGGACCTCTTATCAACCACATCCACTGCTCAAACTCCCATCTTCTCCTTCTGTCCCCTCACTGAGGCGGAAGTATCCAAACTTTTCCTCTCCAGCCATCCTACAACATGTCCTCTAGACCCTATCCCCTCGCACCTTCTCCAAGCAATCTCTCCCACACTCTTACCAGCACTCACACACATTATCAACACATCTCTCCTCACAGGCATCTTCCCCACTGCATTCAAGCAGGCTCGGGTAACCCCACTGCTCAAAAAACCTACATTAAACTCTTCTCTTATAGAAAACTACATACCTGTCTCTCTCATTCCATTCATAGCCAAAACACTCAAACGAGTTTTCTTTAAACAGGTCTCATTGTTTCTTTCACAGAACAACAAACTGGACACTAAACAGTCAGGTTTCAGGAGTGGCCATTCAACTGAGACTGCGATACTCTCGGTCACTGAAGCCCTGCGAATTGCAAAAGCCGATTCTAAATCATCAGTCCTCATTCTGCTGGATCTGTCTGCTGCTTTTGACACTGTCAATCATCAGATCCTCCTGTCCACCCTCTCATCGCTGGACATCACTGGGACTCCACTTCGCTGGTTTGAATCTTATCTCACTGGTAGGTCTTTCAGGGTGGCCTGGGGAGAGGAGGTTTCCAAAGCACATCAATTGGTCACTGGGGTTCCCCAGGGGTCAGTTCCTGGACCCCTCCACTTCTCCACATACACTACATCACTGGATCCCATCATACAGGCACATGGTTTCTCCTACCAGTGCTACGCTGATGACACACTGCTCTATCACTCATTTCGACCAGAATCCAACGGTAGCTGCACGGATCTCAGGCTGCCTGGCGGACATCTCGGCATGGATGAAAAAACACCATCTACAGCTCAACCTGGCAAAGACTGAGCTCCTTGTCTTCCCTGCCACTCCAACTCTACAGCATGATTTCACCATCCAGTTAGGTTCATCTACAATTACCCCATAAAGCTCAGTCAGAAATCTTGGTGTAATCTTTGATGACCAGCTGACCTTTAAAGAGCACATTGTAAAGACTGCTCGATCTTGCAGGTTTGCACTTCACAACATCAGAAAGATCAGGCCCTTTCTGACAGAGCATGCTGCACAACTTCTTGTCCAGGCCCTTGTCATTTCTAGACTGGACTACTGCAATGCTCTTCTGGCTGGACTTCCATCAAACACAATCAAACCTCTACAAATGATTCAGAATGCAGCGGCACGACTGGTCTTCAACGAGCCCAAAAGAGCCCATGTTACACCTCTCTTTGTCTCCTTGCACTGGCTACCAGTTGCAGCTCGCATCAAGTTCAGGACACTGATGCTTGCATATAGAACAACCACAGGCTCAGCACCCACCTACTTCCACTCACTATTACAAATCTACATCCCCTCCAGAAGTCTGAGATCTGCTAGTGAGCGACGCCTCGTGGTACCATCACAGAGAGGCTCAAAATCACTCTCCAGAACATTCTCTTTCACCGTTCCTGGCCGGTGGAATGATCTTCCCACCCCCATCCGGACCGCTGGATCCCTGTCAATCCTAAAGAAACTACTGAAAACTAATCTCTTTCAACTCTACTTGACTTCATCATAAAAAAACATAAAAAAAACCTTTGTCTTTCTTTCCTTCTCTTGCTAGCTTGTACTTACTTGAGCAATGCCTGAGACTTGGTGTTAAGAGCATTTCCTCTGTCTGTTTGCTTCTTCAAGATGAATCACTTTGTGTATTCCCCAATTGTAAGTCGCTTTGGATAAAAGTGTCTTCCAAATGACTAAATGTAATGTAAATGTAAATATACATGAAAATAAGAGACTTGAAACATGAACATGAAATTGGAAGCATGTCTATGGTGCCTTAAAATGTTTCCAGGAAGGAAGCTCTAGATTTTGGACCAGATGTATGTGTTTTGTTACCTTCTGGGTATTTGTAGAGGTGTGTGATGTCCACACGAGCATCAGATCCCACAGCTTTAGTACTGATCCGCTGACCGATGGAGCTCTTCTCCACAATTAACCTGACTGAAGCTTCCATCGGGTTTCTTCTGCCAGTAGATCCTATCACTGTTCACCTGAGACACACAGTGAAACCATTTCAGCCTTTCAGAAGATGTTCAGAATAAAGTGCTAAGTTCAAAATGTCACCAGACACAATAAGGGTGAGAAGATGTTCATATAAAAGCACTCACTTCAGCAAAGACAAACGGAGTGTCGAATTTCAGGTTGACTTGTCCGTTGCGGACAGCGGAGATGGAAGTGGGACCGCAGCGGTATGAACCCTGGCTGGGTTCCTGAGGGGTCGCGTCCACCACCTGCCACCCACCGTAACCAGCCGGGAGGCGGACGGGTCATCCAGGACTCGTTCCACACGTGGAAGTTCCTACAGAGAAGGTTTATTGAAAGCGTTTATTGTTGGTCTGCTATTTGCAAAAATAAAGCTGAATAGGTCTAAAACAAGACCTGAAACCTTTTTTATGCAAATAGTGAAATGAGGCACTTTACCTTCAAAAAAAAAAAATCAGTCATGTAAATATTATGAGGACAGATTGCAGGAAATTATTAAATAAACAAACAAAAAATCTAATACAATTAATAAAATAACTGATACATTTATATATTCCATGACATTTCAAGAAATACAGTTATTGCTTAATGTTCTAAAGCTGGCTATTTTTCATGCTAGGTAATTTTTTGTATATCAGTTTATTAAACATATTTATTATTATTTATTTATTAAAAAAATATATACATCTAATACTTTAAAAACAATAATGGTAATATGTATTATTCAAAATATAATATTATAGCTTTTACACATATTTGAAATTATTATTTTTTTTAGTGTGTCTATAAAGTTTTTTTATTAATTTTGTTTCAGATTTATTTATTTTTGTACTTCAAGTTAAACGAAAATAAATTGAAATGTTGATATAACTATGAAATAAAGCATTGTTATGTTATTGTTTGTTAACATTTATTGTATTTCAAGTGATTTTTTATGGTTTTAATTTTGGTGAAATATAATAACCCTGATATCATATTAATGTAAAGTGTCAGTAATGATGGCTGTATTTGAGAACTGTCAGTTCATTAATCATCAAATTCAATTTAAAGTCCTCCAAGCAGGGTTTGCTGATCAGAGAGACTAAGTATAAGATAACCGGACACTGATGGCATTAATGACAGTAAAATGGTACCAGACAGAATCACTGGTCTGTCTTGATGATTTCCAGCTTCTCATCAATATAAATGTCTGTG
>QVTF01005523.1:0-12680 GCA_003573665.1 Oxygymnocypris stewartii
CAATTCAATAAATTCAATCATGAAGTTGGTCTCTAATATCAGCCTTCAGTGAATCATCCGGAAGAGTTTCTCAGATTGTGCTGTGTTTGGATCCTAGAACGAGTGGTACAGCGAGGATGAAGTAGACATCGAGACGTTCGAGGAGCACGATGAGACGATGAACGTCAGTCTCTTGAGAGACAAGGCCAGACGGTGAGTCTCCGAGAGCATCAGATCGATTCATTCAGCTGCTGTTACTCGCTCTGTTCGTTAAACATCTCTCTTCTCTTCAGGAGGACACAGCAAGCGGCTCCGCATCAGTGGCTTGTGAGTCTCTTTTCTTTCTTTAGCTCACTGAGGTAATGTGAGGTGATTTTCTGTGGAGAGCAAAGATAAAGCTATACACTATATATATCTATATATTCTAATGTAAGGTTTGAGTACTTTAGTAATTTCCATGAGTACAAATCTTAATGTTTAAGCACATAATGATATTCTAGGGAATCTAATTGTATAGCAACAGTTTGGACTCTTTTCTATTCTAACATGACAGTGTCTCTGTGTATAAGACAAGAATCAGAGAGAAATGATGATTCAGTCAGTGTGGAAGAACTTGACTGGTCTGCAGAAAGCAGCTGAACACCTCTGGTGTGACTTTAAACTCATCACCAAACACTAATGACTTGTACATTCATTATATGGACAAAAGTATTGGCACCCCTTCTTTAGAAGAGAAAAAGGCACTTACAAACTGTGCCAACAAAGATATTCATGTACTTAAAATTGTATTTCCATCTTTGTTGCATCAGTTTTGAAGTGTATGAAAGGACTGTATTCATATGTATTTAAAGTCACACCAGAGGTGTTGCGCACGCGCGCGCGCTTGTGTGCGCGTGTGTGTGTGCGCGCATGAGAGTGTGCGCGCGACAGTTTGTGCGCGCGAGAGTGTGTGCAAGCGAGCGTGTGTGCGAGAGAGCGAGTGTGTGTTTAGGGATCTTAACCCTGACATATGAAAATAATAGTAAGAAATATAATATTTTGAAATGGAAGATTTCATTGAACCTAAAACACTCCATTAATGTGCTATTATAATATCATCATAACCTGTTGTGTGTCAACATAACCTGATCTTCATATTTTGTCCAGCTGAAATGTAACTCGGTCGCAGCGGCCCATCATCCCGTGCGGCTGATGTCTGATCTGTCGCTGTATATGCGAACATGGCGTCTGGAATCAAACGCTGAGAAAACGCAAGCAGCACGCTGAGCTGCAGCAGGGTTTAGAGTCGCTGAAGAGGACGCTGGGGATGGAAGAACACGTCATGATGAGCACTACAGACCTTGCATCCGAGAGGTGCGTGATAAACCCACTGCTTATTCCTCCTCAGATCTTCAGCTTCATTGACGTCGTTTGTTGATCTGTCTCAGCTCGACTGATGATCGGGGCTCTCGAGGATCACGGCACATCTCTGATGGCCAAGAAACGAGCGCTGATTCGTCAGCATTCTCATTATCAGACTCTGATCTCACAGCGCTCCGGTACAGACGGTAAATCATGTGTGTGTGTGAGAGAGAGAATGTGTGTGTGTGTGCGCGCGCGAGTGTGTGTGTGTGTGTGTGTGTGTGTGAGAGAGAGAGAGTGTGTGCGTGCGTGTGTGTGTGTGTGTGTGTGTGAGAGAGAGAGTGTGTGTGCGTGTGAGAGAGAGTGTGTGTGTGAGAGAGAGTGTGTGTGTGTGTGTGTGTGAGAGAGAGAGTGTGTGTGTGTGTGAGAGAGAGAGTGTGTGTGTGGAGAGAGTGTGTGTGTGTGTGTGCGAGTGTGTGTGTGTGTGTGTGTGTGTGAGAGAGTTTGTGTGTGTGAGAGAGAGAGAGAGTGTGTGTGCGTGCGTGTGTGTGTGTGTGAGAGAGAGAGTTTGTGTGTGAGAGAGAGAGAGAGTGTGTGTGCGTGCGTGTGTGTGTGTGTGAGAGAGAGAGAGTGTGTGTGCGTGCGTGTGTGTGTGTGTGAGAGAGAGAGTGTGTGTGCGCGCGAATGTGTGTGCGAGTCTGAGTGCGCGTGAGTCTGAGTGCGCGTGTGTGTAGGAATCTTAACCCTGATAACCCTGAAAATAATAGTAAGAAAAATATTATATTTTGAAATGGAAGAGTTTATTGAACCTAAAATATAATTTAAAAACTGCAAATGTGACCCTGGAGCACAAAACCAGTCATAAGTGTCATGAGAGTGTGCATCATCTGAAAGCCGAATAAATAATTTTCCATTGATGTATGGTTTGGACAATATTTGAAAATCTGGTGCAAAAAAATCTAAATATTGAGAAAATCATCTTTAAAGTTGTTCAAATGAATTCTTAGCAATGCATATTACTAATCAATAATTAAGTTGATATATTTACGGTATGAATATCTTTATGGAGCATGATCTTAATGATTTTTGTCATACTATGAACAATGTATAATTTTGAGTCATACAATGTATTGTTGGCTATTGCTACAAATATAGCTGTGCTGCTTATGACTGCTTCTGTGCTCCAGGGACACATAAATGCTTTTATGCCTCATACGTAGTCTGATATAGTGAGAATATGTGAAATAAAACATGCTGCAATTCTGATGCTTGTGATGTAAATCAGTGAGATCTTTATAACAGTAAAGCTGACACTAAATGATATCAGCGGTCGACTTTATCTCCAATAATATTAAGATGAGGTTATATATAACACATGCTGATTGAGAGATGAAGAAACAAACGCTCCTCAGAAGATCCTGATGATCAGATTTGAGACTGAAACATGATTGTAAAATGATTAGTAATAATAAAAGACACGATTACACTAAAAGAGCTTTTACTGGAGACAGAAGACACGAGGAGATCGAGTGTGAAACCGGTTCAACAGCAACATTCGATCAATTAGAGGCTTTAGAAATGGATGAACACATGATTAGAGCCGGATTTACCTCTTATCGTGACATAGGCTAAACACATTTCTGCCCCCTCCTTATTTAATATATTACCACCCAAGCAAATCAAACGTCTTAATTTAATTAATTAGTTTGAGTTCCAGCGTCGTGGCCACATTACCACTTCGGGAGTGCATTATTTCTCTAATAATTTTAACGGCGTATATAACCACACCAGACATTGTTCAGATTATTTATTTTAAGACAATTGATGTGTTGAACTCATGTCTTGTGCACCTCATCCGAAACCTTCCACTGCAACGTTATTATAGAGCTAATAACCGAGTCTTGAGCCATAGTTATTAATGCAGTTATTAAGTTATGAAGTGCATGTGAATACCTGCGTCTGTGCATCTCAGCAGCAGAGTAACAGCCAATCTTTAAGTTGAACTGCTTCAAGAACCTCAGTACTGAGAAATAACAATAACAAAGATATTATATGTATTGTCCTTGTGTTTGGTCCCCCCCGGACGATTGAGCATAGGCACGTGTCTAGACTGCCTATGCATAAATCCGGCCCAAACTAACATGTGTTTATGACTCTTCTTTCAGTGACAGAAACCGAATTAGAACAAGCTCCTTCATTACCCAGAAGTCCTTCAGAGACGCCTGCACACAGTCAGTCAGGTGAGCTCATGATGGATCGACACTAACAGGAGCTGATGGGGCTCTGGATCTGAATTATGATCGCGAGAGGTCTTAAATTTGACCAGAATTGTGATATGGCTCAGCGTAACCAATACACTTCAAAAGGACTATGATAAACATTTAGCGAAATCTGGTGGTAAGCAAATCCGTTACCGCTCTGCGCCGCCCCGAAAGCGCCTCCTGCTGGCAGGGAATGAATGTGCATGTTCAATACACGGCAAAAACATAAACAAACGTTACTTTGTGGCCCAAACGTAACTTCTGGTAGACTTCCTCAAAGAATCGACAACAGCAGCAAAGTCCCTCTAGATTTGATAACAAGCTAAATATGTTTGCTGCGTATACAGACGGGTTTATTAAAAATGCAAATTGGAGGCGCTTTAAAGCGGGAGAACTTGAGGTTTTCAACAGCAGCATTGATCTCACAAACGATGCTTTATGTTCTAAAGACTGTCGGTTTGCTTCAGAAATACAGTGATATAAAACACGTGCGGTGCTCATGTTTATTCAACGAAGTCAGCCTTTTGGATATATCTGTGGTGGTCAGCTCTGATATCGTGGCGGGTCGAAACACATCCTCGCAGCTTCATTACTCATCACTTTAACTGTGTTTGTAGCCAGCGCCACTACCCAAACACGGACCGGTATTTAAAGGGACAGTTCACCTAAAAATTTAAATGATGTTTATCTGCAGGGTATCCGATATGCACCCTGAAATACAGCTCTAATATGAGAGCACTTTCTCTGTGTTTAGTGGTAAAAAGACGCTTGCCCGACGTAATCCTGCAGTCCTTCACCAAGATTCAGCCTCGTTCCTGAGATCCTGGTGACTTCAGATGATCCAGAGAGACGAACACATCACCTCATCAGTACCATAGTAAACATGAGAGTACTCTGGAGTCATCAATATCTCCAGATGGTCATTGTCTGCTGATGATGGACCGAACCGGACGTGTTTCACCTTCACACCACGAGCTTGTGTACAATGTGTGTAAATAGCAATTATGAATTAATATTTCTCAGGATTATGAGCTCTTTAACCCACATTGGGCTGGTATTTCTACAGATTCTGTTTAATACTAAACATCGTCAGAATCGATGTATTTGTATGATTTATGCATCATTATGGATGGTTGATGAGGCCTGTGTTAGTTTTCTGTTGTGTGTAATCACGGATTAATCTCGATCGCTCCGGCTGGACAGTAATTCATAACCAGATGGATTTGAATGCATCTGTTAATTATGTGGATTCTTCATCTGAATGAAATGGCATCAGAATTGAGTGGATATTATGATATTGTGCTTAAATAAAAATGTGAATCCGTGTAAATGTCTTGCTTTTATAAATGTAGCAACACCTTTTAATGCAAGTTAAACATGAAACTGGCAGAAAATTATAAAATCATGCATTAACACAAAAATGTCTAATATTAACAAAAACTGCAGTTTTGATTTGATTAAATATATTTTTTTTAAAGTGCATTCATGACACAGTAGAGTTTATTCATGTAATGTTAATAACTTGATATACTATTATCGTTTATTGAAAATATTTTTGTTTTCACAAATTTTGTTTTGTCATTTTTATTAGTTTTTTTTCAAATATGTCTTTTTTTATTTATTAGTTTTAGTTATTTAAGTACGTGAAGAGAAGTTAAACTAAAAAAATGAGAAATGTTGCCTTGTTACACTTCCGTAGTAACCTTCACAACACTGTCACAAGTGACATAATGTTACAGTACTTGTTACATTTCCATAGTAACCTTCACAACACCGTCACAAGTGACATTTATGATGTTACATTTCCATAGTAACCTTCACAACACCGTCACAAGTGACATTTATAATGTTACATTTCCATAGTAACCTTCACAACACCGTCACAAGTGACATTTATAATGTTACAGTCCTTGTTACATTTCCATAGTAACCTTCACAACACCGTCACAAGTGACATTTATGATGTTACAGTCCTTGTTACATTTCCATAGTAACCTTCACAACACCATCACAAGTGACATTTATGATGTTACATTTCCATAGTAACCTTCCCAACACCATCACAAGTGACATTTATGATGTTACATTTCCATAGTAACCTTCCAACACCATCACAAGTGACATTTATGATGTTACATTTCCATAGTAACCTTCCCAACACCGTCACAAGTGACATTTATGATGTTACAGTCCTTGTTACATTTCCATAGTAACCTTCACAACACCATCACAAGTGACATTTATGATGTTACATTTCCATAGTAACCTTCCCAACACCATCACAAGTGACATTTATGATGTTACATTTCCATAGTAACCTTCCCAACACCGTCACAAGTGACATTTATGATGTTACATTTCCATAGTAACCTTCCCAACACCATCACAAGTGACATTTATGATGTTACATTTCCATAGTAACCTTCCCAACACCGTCACAAGTGACATTTATGATGTTACAGTCCTTGTTACATTTCCATAGTAACCTTCACAACACCATCACAAGTGACATTTATGATGTTACATTTCCATAGTAACCTTCACAACACCGTCACAAGTGACATTTATGATGTTACATTTCCATAGTAACCTTCACAACACTGTAAGCAGCACAGGTATATTTGTAGCAATAACCAACAATACATCGTATGGGTCAAAATTATACATTTTTATTTTATGCCAAAAATCATTAGATATTAAGATCATGTTCCATGAAGATATTCCTACCGTAAATATATCAAAACTTAATTATTAATTGTTAATATGCATTGCTAAGAATTTAATTTGAACAACTTTAAAGATGATTTTCTCAATATGTAGATTTCTTTGCACCAGATTTTTTAAATAATGTCCAAACCATAAATCAATGGAAATATTATTTATTCAGATGATGCATAACTCTCATGACCCTCATGACTGGTTTTGTGCTCCAGGATCACATTATTTTAATTAACTGTCCGTTTATTTTATTTCAAGTAATACACTTTTTTTGTGTGTGGTTTTAGTTAACAACCATAACAACGGTCTTAGGGACATTTTGGTCTTTTTTTGGTGTGTTTATGTAAACAGCATACATTTAGCCAAAATGTGTAGTATTTTTATTAGAATTTTAATATTTATTCTTAATCTCTTTTCACAAATTTATTTTACCGACGTTTTTGTTCTCTTTTTAACTTCGTGCATACGGGTGAATATTGAAAATATGTTTGAAAATCTTCTTTAAAGTTGTGTCTTTATCACACCCATGAATATATAATCACAACGACACGTCATGCGTCACAGGGGCCAATCAGATCGCTGATTAGCGCCGCTGAGGTCCGACGGGAGGTTCAAACACGCTTGAGATTACTGTGGTGGTTTACAAGAGTTTACCTCGCTCGAGTCGAGTGTGAATGCAGGAGTCTGAGGGACATGGAGGCTTTCACCATCAAGAGTCGCTTTAAGAGTCTCCTGCGCTCCCCGTCCATCAAACTCAGAAAGACTCGCAGCGGCAACATCAAAGAGAGTGTGTCCAGCAAGGTAACGTTCTTCAGTGCCGCGCCACAATGTATCAATAACAGCCAGGCGTTTGTAACAACTATCAAACGTTCCATCACTGTAACAAATGGATCAAGCCGCCTCATTTGATCTGTTTCTGACTGTGTTTAGTTTATTATCTCGTGTGAAGTTAATCTATGTTTTCATGTTGATGTTGTCAGTGTTTTTCGGACTCTTTCACGTGTTAACATCACTCAAGAGTCCCTGATATCGAACCTCTTAAACACATCAGCACATTCAGTGTTGACTTTGAGCTCGTGAATCAGTGTAAGATCGTTAGTTCTGAGAAACTACGATAATGTCATTAAACAACAGTGAAGTTAATTAACTTGCTTTCTTTAGATCAGTTGTTTTCCACTAAATACTGTTTGAAAAAACAAACGCATGGAAAAACTGCTTTTTATTGTCATATATATATGTATATATATGTATGGGTCAGTGACAAAAAGGGGTTGGCAAGATGAGAAATTCAAGAACTTTTATTAAAAGCTTGCATCAGGTATTTAAAAATGTACATAGCGTGTTTATGTTGATTTTATGTAAGTAAAAAGGCATAAGTACCAATTTTTGTTTTTACAAAAGTTAAGACTGAATGTACATGGAAATGCCAAATGGTGTAACCGCCAAAGATTTAGAAATATTAAATATTACATTCACCAAGAAATCATCATAGTGACTAACAGTAAACTCATGTCTCGTATTGTATTGTGGCATCTATTGTGGAAAAAATGGGGCTTTTATATCATATTAATTATGAAATGTATTTTACAGATGTATATTGTAATCTTTGGTGAACATTTTTATCACAGAATTTGTACTCGCCCACTTCCTTCTGCTACGTTATTAAATCATTTATGTATATCACATTATAGTATATGATTGCTTAAAGGGATTGTACATCAAAAAATGAACATTTCTCCATGACCCCGCACCCACCCCCCACCTTTAAGCCATCTAGGAGTACAGTATATGCCTTTCTTCTTTCAAATGAATACAAGTGATACTTACATTTAAATGTATGCATTTTGTAAACGCTTTTATTCTAAGCGACTTAAAGTGATTCCGGCTATATGTGTTTTTATCAGTAAGTGATTAATAGTGAATGGGTGATATTCAATAGTCCAATAAACTTTCATAAATAAAGTTCCCCATACAGAGCTCCACGGGGGTTAATAAAGGCCTCCTGAAGCTAATCAATGCGCATTTGAAGAAAAATATCCGTATTTAAAACGTTGTAATAGCCATAAATAGTTCATTAGAGAGTGACATTCCTTTATTAAGTGAATGGAAAAATATGCATTAAAACTAGCCTAAACATTTCGAAAAGGCTAATGTTGTTGTGCAACAATTATCTAATTCTAGACTTACAGAGCTTTAACAATACATTTGTAGATAAAGAACCACTTTCTCAAAAAAAATAGTGGGTAGTACTTTAATCAGCATCATAAACTAGTGATATTTGACTAAGTTGGGTCAAAAACAGAAAGGCTTGTAATAGGTGTCAAATGGTGCAACCGGTTACACCACTTGACATTTTAATTTAAAATCTAATTTGACAGGCATTATCATGGACACCAATGTAAGCACATGGCCTTGGTGGGAATATTTCAAATGTCATTTTTAAAGTTAATACTCATTTTCATAATAATGATGAATTATCAATGTATTTCTGAGGTCATACCATTTGACATGTATACCTGACCATACCCCAAAAATGTCAAATGATCTCACATTTTAACGAGTTACTAACCTTTGCATGCAGCAGTTAGTATATCTCTTTGTGATATAATTAACCTGTCACATGATCTTCTTGCAAAATTTTTATAAAATATATCCTTGAATGGTGGTTACACCACCGTGACACTCAAGGAGTTGGTCTCGACTCCCCTAATTCCCCAAATTAATTATAATATTCAGAACATTACTTTTATTTACTATTAAATTGTACTAATGTACGGTTATCTGATGTTTTATTGAGAATTTCAAGATACATTTTTTGGTTTTTACGGTTACATCACATTGACAAAAAGGTAGTGTCACATCATTGACCCATATATATGTGTGCATATATATATATATATACACACACACGCTGGTCATATAATTAGATTTTCTATGGGGTTATGGTCAGGCGAGTTTGCTGGCCAATTAAGAACAGGGATACCATGGTCCTTAAACCAGGTACTGGTAGCTTTGGCACTGTGTACAGGTGCCAAGTCCTGTTGGAAAATGAAATCTGCATCTCCATAAAGTTGGTCAGCAGCAGGAAGCATGTAGTGCTCTAAAACTTCCTGGTATACGGCTGTGTTGACCTTGGACCTCAGAAAACACAGTGGACCAACACCAGCAGATGACATGGCACCCCAAACCATCACTGACTGTGGAAACTTTACACTGGACCTCAAGCAACGTGGATTCTGTGCCTCTCCTCTCTTCCTCCAGACTCTGGGACCCTGATTTCCAAAGGAAATGCTAAATGTACTTTCATCAGAGAACATAACTTTGGACCACTCAGCAGCAGTCCAGTCCTTTTTGTCTTCTGCCCAGGCGAGACGCTTCTGACGCTGTCTGTTGTTCAAGAGTGGCTTGACACAAGGAATGCGACAGCTGAAACCCATGTCTTGCATACGTCTGTGCGTAGTGGTTCTTGAAGCACTGACTCCAGCTGCAGTCCACTCTTTGTGAATCTCCCCCACATTTTTGAAAGGGTTTTGTTTCACAATCCTCTCCAGGGTGCGGTTATCCCTATTGCTTGTACACTTTTTTCTACCACATCTTTTCCTTCCCTTCGCCTCTCTATTAATGTGCTTGGACACAGAGCTCTGTGAACAGCCAGCCTCTCTTGCAATGACCTTTTGTGTCTTGCCCTCCTTGTGCAAGGTGTCAATGGTCGTCTTTTGGACAACTGTCAAGTCAGCAGTCTTCCCCATGATTGTGTAGCCTACAGAACTAGACTGAGAGACCATTTAAAGGCCTTTGCAGGTGTTTTGAGTTAATTAGCTGATTAGAGTGTGGCACCAGGTGTCTTCAATATTGAACCTTTTCACAATATTCTAATTTTCTGAGATACTGAATTTGGGGTTTTCATTAGTTGTCACTTATAATCATCAAAATTAAAAGAGATAAACACTTGAAATATATCAGTCTGTGTGGAATGAATGTATACATTATACACTTTTTGAATGAAATTAGTGAAATAAATCAACTTTTTGATGATATTCTAATTATATGACCAGCACCTGTACATACACACACACATATATATATACACACATACACACACACACACACACATAATGTGTTTTGATGTCTGTGTAATCCCGTGAAATGTATTTTGCCCCCTGTGAGTGTGTGTGGTATTATTGATTAGTTCATGTTCTTCCTATCGTCTCAGGTGACTCTAGAGAAAGTTCTGGGCATCACGACTGCGGGAAACAGTGCTTTAACATGCGATCCGTGTTCAGGAACGGTGGCCTATCCGGCCGGGTGAGATCATAACATGCATAAAGATCATATTTAGTTAGTTAGCATATATAGTTAATGAATGCATATTGACCCTTAATATGCCACGAGTAGTGTTGAACAGTCTTGTTCAGAGCCTTGCACTCATAACTAGTTCTCAAAAATCTTTTTTTAATTATTATTTAGTTATTATTATTTAGAATTTTTGTGGAAAGACATAAAATATATTAAATTAAAATTATGGCATCGACCTGATTGAGAACATGTTGCTGGTGTTTTCTACAGTAGGTGTTGTTAAGTGTAAAAAAGCATTAACCAGCTTTTAATGAAAATGTAACGATAAGTTGATGATTTAGGTCTATTAATGGACTCGTGCAGTGAACGCAGTGCTTGTTTCCGTGTCATTCAGGTGTGTCGTTGTGTTACTGAACCCGGCCAGAAACACACAACAGCATCTCATCAACTCATCCAGGTGAGGAGCTACAGCATCACACGTAGGGTTGGGTACCGAACTCGGTACTTTTAAAGGGGAACCAACCGAATTGCGTCGATTCACATTGAATCATTCAGTACCTGGTTTCGATACCGCATTTGAGCGCGCATACGAGAGTATGCATGATGTCACCCCTGCAACTCTTTGTGATATGAACTAATGTGTGAATATCAAAACGCAAAAAGACGGTTTAAATATGAATCCTGCATGTTCCGTTAGCCTCGGTGTGTATGAATGGCAGAGACCTGGAGTCTGTGAGTCACTTCATGAGAATTTACAGTTTCATCTGAGAAAACGAGCATCGTATCATACTGTATACATACACACATAAACGTCAATGCAACAGTGCGGTTTAACATGTAACAGAAATACATTACTTTTGTACAGTGTATTGTACGTCTACATATATTCCATTCCTGACAAATTTAAATGATTAAATGATACAAATTATTATTACAAGCACATTAACCACATAAGAGTAGAAAAAATACAATTATTATTAAAACTATTTTGTTCTACCATGTATTATTTTAACAGTAAACCTCTGTTTGTTTGCCAAAAAATGTAAGGTTTTAATTTTCAGTTGATTTAAAATAAATGTTTCAAGCCTTCATTTGATTATCAGAAAGAAAAAAATCTGGGAAAAATGAAATAGTAGTGCCCTATTGTTCACAATATTTAAATTGAGAGTTATTTTTGACTGAAATAAATGTTTTTGTTATTACACAGAGAGTAAAGTACCAAAAAAAGGTACCGGTACCGTACCGGTTCAAATGTGAACGGTACCCAACCCTAATCACACGTCCTTCAGAAACATCAGCTAATACTGCAGTGTTTGTGTTGAGAGACATACAGATGTTAAAGGAATAGTCAGAAATACCACTCTCAGTTCATCCGAGTATGTGTCTTCATCGGTGTCTCAGCAATGGAAGTGAATGGGTGCCGTCAGAATGAGAGTCTAATAAAAACATCACAATAATCCACAGTCCATCAGTTATCATCTGGAGCTGAAATAAATCCAGCATTAAGACGCTTTTAACTCCAATATTAGTCCATAATACCAGGTAAACAAAAATATGGTCAAAGAATGTTTCTATAACGTTATGGAAATGATATTTCTGAACGTTGTTTACTGAACGTTACTTCTTATTTTTATACAAACATTAAATTGTATCATTTTCCAAACAATATAGAAACGTAAAATTTGAACGTTCTGAAACCAGTGTAACATTTAAAAAAAGACTTTAGATGAACGTTCCAAATACAAGGTGGCGTAAACAATGTATGAATAATGTTCTGAGAACATTAATAAAGACCAGATAACTTTGAATGAATGTTGTGTTGATGTTTCTGGAGTAATGTTAGTTCTGAGAACATTAATAAAGACCAGATAACTTTGAATGAATGTTGTGTTGATGTTTCTGGAGTAATGTTAGTTCTGAGAACATTCTCTGTAGCTGATAATCTATAATAACTCTTCCTCAGTGATAAAGTGTTCTGGTCTGAATCAGGAGAGAAATCTGCACAGATCTAAACTAATATGAGGCTGTATTTTGATTTGAGAGACGACAGCTGTTGCACTTTATCACTGAGGAAGAGTTATTATG
>QVTF01005524.1:0-28777 GCA_003573665.1 Oxygymnocypris stewartii
CGCGGTTAGTATCATACTGTAACTATCATTTAAACAGTATCAGAATCAGAACATTTGCCAGATATGTAACTCGTCAGCTTGAAACACGATTCAAGTAATTAACCCTCTAGTTACTGAAAACTATAGATGATGTACAGCGGCATGCAAAAGTTTGTGAACCCTTTGCAGAATCTGTGATTCATTTTAACACCAAAAGAGATCCGATCAAACAAAATGCATGTTCTTTTTTATTTAGTTCCGTCCTGAGTAATATATTTGGTAACACTTTATTTGGATTTGGTCAACTTCTACTTACAGTAAGTAACTACATGTCAACTAGCAGTCGTTAGAGTATTAGTAGACTTAATATCTTCTAACACTTTATTTTGATGGGTCCACAACATACTGAGTATAACTAATATATAGTATAATATAACTAACCCTAAACCTACCCTACCGAGCACATGCAGCTGCAAATTAATGACAATTAGCTGACTTATAGTTAGTAGTCTCTAAAGTGGACTATTGAAATAAAGTGTAACCGTAAAAGATGTTTACAAATAGTCAAAAAAAGAAATAGCTGAAATTATTCAAATAACCCGGTTCAAAAGTTTGTGCACCCTTGGTTGTTAATACTGTGTGTGGTTGCTTGGATGATCCACAGCCATTTTGTGATGATTGTTCACGAGTCCCTTGTTTATATTTATATATAAAATGATATTTCAAGACAATTGGGACGTTTTCATCCAGTTCAAAAGTCTCTTATTTTCTTACAGTTATAACAAAATATGTAAATGTTAAACATCACTTGTTAAATATCTTTGCTGAAAAGATGCATGCGCTACAACTACATCTTGTCTTATACATATTATATGTTCAGAAATAATACAAGGAAAGAACCGAGTCCATTCAAAATGACTGAAGGTATAACACCAGTAGACTGTTATTAATTATATGCGCTGTAAAAATAATTAACAGCAGCGTTCAGTCTTTTACCGTGGTGCAAATATCAGACTAGTGGTTCAAACATACTCATTTTGTTTATTTTAAATACAAAACTTGGTGAAACAATTTATGTATCAGTACTTTTTGAACAATATGAGTCCAATATTCAACAATACATTGTATTGGTCAAAATGATCATTTTTCTGTTATGTCAAATCATTAGATATTAAGATCATGTCCCATGAAGATATTCCTACCGTAAATATATCAAAACTGAATTATTGATTAGTAATATGCATTGCTAAGAACTTTAAAGCTGATAATTCGTTTTTTTGCACAGATTTTCAAATATTGTCCAAACCATACATCAATGGAAATATGATTTATTCATCTTCAGATGATGCATCATGACTGGTTTCGTGCTCCTGGGTCACGCTTGAACAAATCTCTGTTCTCTATCTCTCTAGTGTGTGTCCACCCGGACTCTCCGGCTCCGGGTCAGCGCTGGATGGACGGGCCGGTGTCCTTCTACAAGGTGAAGCTGTCACACAGCTCTGAGGACCCAGACGCCGCTGTGGTTCTGCGTCCCATGCACCGCTATCAGCCGCGGCTCTGCGTGGTTCCGGTCAGCACCGGTCCCGAGCCGGACGTTCACGTCTTCACCTTCCCTAAAACAGCCTTCTATGCGGTGAGCAGCTACCAGAACCCGCTGATGACCCGGCTCAAGATCGACTGCAACCCCTTCATGCTGGCGTTCAGAGAGGACGGGCCGAGCGCTCGGCTCAAGCCGGCTCGGACCGCTCGCTCGCCGCCGCCTGCTGACCGCCGGGAACACGTCCGGTACAGCTTTCATTGTGTGGCTGACGTCAGAATAACGTCATTCGACCCAAACACAAAGAAAGTGCATTTTGGGTCAAACTTGTGTAGAGCACTTTTATTTTAATGCATTTTAAATGTTAGAAATCAAAACGCATGATAAATTAAAATTATGAATCATATACGATTTAACAAAAATGTATTAATTTGAACAAAAAGGTCATTTTTGGGGCTTTTTCATTTTTTTGCCAAAGTCATATTTTTTTTTGTTTTATTTATTTCCTTGTTCAGTTTTAATTGTTAAATTAAATGTTAGTAATTTAGTAAAAAAAGAAAAAAAAAGAAAATTTATTAAAATCATGAAACATATACAATTCAATAACAATTTATAAAAAAAAAATATTTTCAAGGAAGATAAGTTTTTTCCTCAAATATGATTTTTTCCATGTTAATTTAAACTCCGTTTTAGTGTTCAATTAAATGTTAGTAATCACAAACCATGTCCAGTTAATTAAAAATAGTGAAACAATTAATAAAAATTTCAAAACTGTTTTTTTATTTTTTTGTTATCCTGTCAGACCCCCCCTCGTTTTTTTCTTTCCTCAGGAATCTGTTTTAATCAATTGATTACATTTTAATAATTAAAAAGCATGCGTTATAAACTAATTCATAACACTTTAGTTAACGTTTTTATGTAACATTTACGATGTAATACTAATCAAATGAACATTGAACAATTCCTAGTATTTCTTTGGATATGAAAAAATGCTGCATATCAGGTTTACTGTTAAAATTAAAATATGGAAATAAATGAATCATATTGGTGCATGGATGTAGTGCTATACTGTGGTTTTAAGTGTTCATTTTTTATATATATATAAATGTTTCACTGTAAAAATGTTCTTTATGCAAAATCTAAAGTCTCATACATTTTTCTATTATGACAAAAATCATTAGATATTAAGATCAAGGAAGATATTCCTACCGTAAATATATCAAAATGTAATTAGTGATTATTAATATGCATTGCTAAGAACTTAATTTGAACAACATTAAAGATGATTTTCTCAATATTTAGATTTTTTTTCAAATATTGTCCAAAAACCATACATCAATGTAAATATGATTATTCAGATTTAGATGATGCATAACTCTCATGACCCTCATTTGACCGTGTCGTCATCATGTGTGTGTTTCTGGCTTTAGCTGCAGCCGAACACAATCTGAGTCGACTGAAGAGACGCTCGTCAGAGAGGAACCAGCTGTGGCCTCGTTAGCCCCTGGATCTGCTGACGAGGTGCGATCGTCTCCGAGCGTCAGCACCGGCCGCGGGGTGAAGCGTGTGTTCCGCAGGGGCTGGAGGAGCGGCGCGAGGAAGGCCAAGGCTAAGTGGTGGACTAACGTGAAGCACAGATGTGCAGCGGTCAGCAGCGTGTCCACGGCGTCCATGCGGCCTGACCTGGAGCAGGTGGACGGCGTGCTGTTCGTGTCCTTCACTGCCAAGGTATGAGAGATAAATAAAAAAATAAACATAATTTGTTTTGTTTTTATGGTTTGGAATTTGATTTTAGTATTAAAGAAAGCAAAGTCTTTGTGTTTCCAGACTTTTTTGCCCCCGTTTAGTTGTTTATAACAGAAAATGAATCCATTTAATCACACTAGTCGTGAGAAAGATTTTCATTTATAAAGCTATAAAACCGTACCGGCGGATGTTTTAGCGCACGACCTGCAAATTATGAAAAATTATGCAATTAAGGGTCTCAATTAAATATGTGCGTGTCACATGACCAGAGCAGAATCTTGAGAAGCTCCAAAACAAAAGCCTAGTAAAGTGTGTTAATATAAAGATATGACAAAGAGGTTTGATACATGCAGAGGTGGAAAGAGTACAAAAATATTGTACTCAAGTAAAAGTACCATTACATTACTGACATTTTACTTAAGTACAAGTAAAAGTACCAGTCTAAAAATATACTCAAGTAAAAGTAAAAAGTAGCTCATTTAAAATTTACTCAGAGTAAAAATTACTTAGTTACATTTTAACAATGGGACGAAAAAATGAGATAGACCAAAGATGTCAAACTCAGTACCTGGAGGGCCACAGCCCTACACAGTGTAGATACTACCCTAATTAAACACATCTGATACAGATAAACTAATCGTTTAGGATTATTTGAAAACTACATGGTGTGTGTGTTGGAGCAGGGTTGGAACTAAACTCTTTAGGGCTGTGGCCCTCCAGGAACTGAGTTTGACACACCTGGGATATGGGCCTATAAATCTCAAACTAGGTGTTTTTAATTAAAGGAATCGGTTAATTAGAATAATAACACATTTGGGCTGTTACCAGGCAAATTAAATCAGTATCAACAAAATTAATCTTTGCAATGCAGAGGAAACGCAGAAGCTTCATCTGAAGTGGCGTAGATGTATTACACACTGACATGAATGCATTTAGCCTCAGTTACAAATGCAGAAATAATGCTTTGATAAATAAGACATAAAATGTGACCCTGAACCACAAAACCATAAGGGTCCATTTTCTAAATTGCGATTTACATCATCTGAAAGCTGAATAAATCATATTTCATTGATGTATGGTTGTTATGATGACAATATTTTTAAATCTGGAATCTGAGGGTGCAAACATCCAAATATTGAGAAAATCTCCTTTAAAGTTGTTCAAATTAAGCTCTTAGTTTTGATATATTTACAGTAGGAAATTTACAAAATATATTAATGGAACATGATCTTTACTTAATATGCTAATGATTTTTGGCATAAAAGAAAAATTTATAATTTTGACCCATACAATGTATTGTTGTCTATTGCTACAAATATAGCTGTGCTGCTTATGACTGCTTCTGTGCTGCAGGGACATATTTTTCTGAATATCTTCATGTCATATTAAACATCACACGTGCTCCAATTGGCGATAAAGTTCTGCCTGGTTTGGAAACATGTAGCTGATAGTAAATATTTGCTGCAAAAATAGAAACTTCTTAGAAACTGAGTGCGATTTCTGGACTTAATCGTAATGTGTTTCAGTTTGTGATATCTAGAGAACAGATGTGATTTATAATCTATATTAAAGTAAGACTTCACGTAGCATGTGCTCAGAATGACCAGCACTGGTCCATCCTCCTCTGAAGACTGATAGAGACATGCTTTGTGTCACAGGAGGCGCTGGACGTTCATGTTGGAGACACGAGGAGATCTGGGGAAGCATCGACATCATCTCCAGCCGAGAGCCCAGCGCGTGGTGCAGGTCTGAACAGCTGATCCATGATCCAAGATTTGTGTTCGTCACATACACAATTATACAGAATATAACCTGGAGTTATGTGTGAGCGTCTTCTGCTCTGACGATGAACTCGTGTCTGTGTGGGTGTGTGGGTGGTGTGTATGGGTGTGTGTGTGTGTGTGTGTGTGTGGGTGTGGGTGTGTGTGTGTGGTGTGTGTGTGTGTGTCTGGTGTGTGTGTGGTGTGTCTCTGTGTGTGGGTGTGTGGTGTGTGGTCTCTGTGTGTGGGTGTGGGTGTGTGTGGGGTGTGTGTGTGTGTGGGTTTGGTGTGTGTGTTGTGTGTGTCTGTGTCTGTGTTGTGTGTCTCTGTGTTTGTGTGTCTCTGTGTTGTGTGTGTTTGTGTGTGTCTCTGTGTGTGTGTGTGTGTCTCTCTCTGTGTGTGTTGTGTGTGTGTCTCTCTGTATGTTGTGTGTGTGTGTCTGTGTGTGTGTCGTGTGTGTGTGTGTGTGTGTGTGTCTGTCTGTGTGTGTCTGTGTTGTGTCTGTGTGTGTGTGTGTCTGTGTCTGTGGTGTTTGTGGGTGTGTGTGTGTGGGTGTGTGTGTGTCTCTGTGTGTGTCTGTTGTGTTGTGTGTGTGTGTGTGTGTGTGTGTCTCTGTGTGTCTGTGTGTGTGTGTGTGTGTGTGTGTGTGTGTGTGTGTGTGTGTGTGTGTGTGTGGTGTGTGTGTGTGTGTGTGCAGACTGGATCTGTGAGCAGGAGCTGGTCTTATTGGAGCAGCTCCAGCAGCTGAAGAACCAGCAGATCATTCATCCTGCGCTTCAACAAGGTGAACGCTGCCCGACACGCTTCAAACCAGCCGCATCTGAAGCTCTGTTATTGTCTGGTTCACTCATTTCTGTTTTGTTTTCTGCACAGTTGGGATGAAACTGAATCTTCTGGATCCAGCGGCACCCATAGACCTGCATTATCTGGGCGTTGCTTTGCCTTCGCCTGTCCCCACATCATCCTCTCGTAAGATAAACAGTGAAGATCACGGCTCCGTGGTGTTTAAGAGTCTAATATGAATCATCGCTGACATTAATGAAAATATTGAGTTTCATCTATTTTCATTTTTTGGGACTCTGTATTAATGTTTAAATGAAATCTTAGTAATCAAAAAGTGCTACATTAATTGAAACAATGAAATCTACACAATTTAACACACTTATTAAAAGTTGTATTTCTTACTATTGTTTTGATTATTTATTTAATAACAATAAAAACTTTAGGCCCTATGTAAACCTTTTTACTTTTAAAATAATATTTAATTTTAATTTTTCTGGATTACATTTTTTTTAATTTAATGATCAAAAAGCTTTTCTAATCAATTAAATTCATATTGTTTTTTACAATAATGGTGCTCTATGAAATTTTATATTTTCAAAAGTTGTTTAGGATTTAAAACAAGTTTATTTAATAAAAAAGGTGGTCATCAAATTAAAGCATAAAACATCAACAATTTAATTAATATAAAAAAATATATATATATTTTTGTATTCATTTTTGGCAAACAAAGTACTGCTCAGCAAAGGTTTACTGTTAATAGAACATGGTATTAATAATCTACTGTAGCGTTGTTTAATTGATTATTATTTCTGTTTGTGTCCAGACGCCGCGGTCGTCTCGCGCGCTGGGAAGACGAGTAATCTGATCAAAGGCTGGATGGAGAAGTTTAATCTAACGAGCGCAGCTGACAGTAAGCACACAGTAATAACAGCCCTGCTTCGTGTATCGCTCGACTGATTCTCTCATGTTCCCGCTGCTCATCAGACTCATCGGCGTTCTCCTCGGTGCTGCTGGACGAGTATCTGGAGACCGAAGGCCAGCGGATCAGCGAACGCGCCGCCGTGTTTTCATCCAGCGCTCCATCTCCGGTGCTCTATCAGCTGCCCGACAAGAGCAGCAGCTACGTGAGGACCCTAGATAGTGTGCTTGAGACGCGCACTAAAGCGTGGCGATGCAGACGCGGTGCTAGAACGGCTCCGGAAGCCTCCGCGAGGCTCCGATGGAAACGCAGCGTCTCTGAAGATCTCCCTCAGCAGTGTCCGGCGGCGTCCGGCGGAGCTCGCTCCAGACGCAGGGGAAGGTACGGCGGCGGCGAGGCAGACGCTGTGGTTTAACAGAGCGCGCTCCTCTTCATCCGCTCTGAAGCACACGGAGCTGCTGGCGCAGGAGGAGCAGGCCGTCTCTCTCGGACAGAGTCCCGCTCACATCAGCGCTGAGAGAGCCGGCTTCGCTCTGAGCGCACTGACCGCAGAGGTGCGTCCAGTCTCAGACAAACTAAACCAAGCAAGACGCCGTGGTGTACAGTGAGTTTATAACACCTGAGGTGCGTTGTTAGCGGTTACTACGGCTTATTTTTATAAAACCGAGCAAATAAATGTAATGATATTAATAAAAACAAGTCTTCCGCCAAACAATGTAGCTCCTCAGAAACTGTTGCGGCTGCAACAGAGCGGTTGCCGAGCAACACAGACGTAAACAAAGGTGTGAGTTACTTTGTAACTTACAGCAGCTTCGAACGCGGCTCGGCCAATCAGAATCAAGAACCGGAGATAGCTGTTTTATAATTCAAATTTTGTTCTCAAATATGATCAATATTCAATTGAGTGGAAAAAGCTTTTTGCGTCTCTCCTGAGACCACAAGAGGCCTTCGAGCAAAATATTACTAATGCACATTTATTAAAGCAATAATATGTGACCCTCTCTGTGAAAACCCAGCTAAAGTCATTTGCTTTTTCCTACAAAATCATCCTTCATAAGGTAAAGAACATTCTGTGAAAATGTAACGTTTATATCTTTAATATCGACTGAATCACGAGATGCAGTGTGATGAGAAAACCCTCATTAAGTCTCCAGACATGTTTTTTAAAAATCGATCTTGCATTAATTTGCCGTGCTTTCTAAACATGCGTCTCTCTCGTGTGAGTGGTCCAGAAGATGTGCTAAATGTGTTCTGTGTGACCGGCTCGGGTTCAGTTCAGCATCATCTCTATTAATGTTCCTTACTGTAGTATATACTACTAACACTGTAATGCAGCTTACAGCGTCCTCGCGTCTCGAGCGTCACTGATACGCCTGACTGATGCACACACAACAATCAAATGCTATGTTTTTGCATTTTAATATTGGAAATGTGAATGTTTATTTGACAGCCCTAACGCTGATTACTGGACTCTGACGAGAGCTGGACGCTGTTGGGTTTATGCTGATGCAGGGTTTTACAATAGCAATGAGAAATTCAACGTATTGCAGTATAAATCACAATATTATATGACAATTTCTTTTTTATAATTATTAATTTATTACTTTTATTAATTATATATAATAATTACAAAACAGTGAAATAAAACACTAAATAAATAAATAAATTAACTTAATAATTAATTAACTTCTCACATTAATTAAATTAACTTCACACTATTTGCTTATTCATATAGATAAATACGTTTAAATATTATGTAATTTAAAATAAAAACAAACACAAAAAAGTCAATTTTATATTGAATATTAAAATCTTTTATTTTTTTTATTTTAAAAAAAGTATATTAAATTGTGTAATTTGTAGAAAAACCTTTATTTTACAGTCCCATGTTCACACGCTGTTTATTATAGTAATTGCAATAACTCGTTATCTTATATCAGCAGTGCTTTCTTACGCAGGTACACTGAAGTGCTCGTACTGTAAAATAAAGCGCAACCAAAAATATTTAGAAATATTATAAATAATAATTTAAAAACAGAACAGGTACTAAAAAAAATGTTTATGTTTACTTGCGTGTCATGTGACTAGTAACCAATCTTAGAGAACTTGTGAATGTGTCGCTTAATTATTGAAATATTGCCTTAAAATCTCAGGAACTAAATATTTGAAGTGTGAGCTGATAAAAATGCGACTGTAAAGACAGTTTGAGAACACAAGATGAATATGTTTTCCCCGCTGGATCGGGAGAGTGAATGTTTTCTCGTACTGGATCGATGCCGTGAGAGAGTTGTGATCCGCTTCTCTCTGTGCAGAAGAAGCGGAGGACGCAGCTGCTCAGGGAAGGTGTGTGTGTTCAAGACTTCTGCCGTCTGGGCTGCGTCTGTGGCAGTCTGAACAGAGAAGCACGAGGATCCCTTCACTGCAGACGCGTTCAGTGCATGTTCAGCTGCGGCTGCTTCAAACACCAGATCGTCCTCGTCCGCTCCGAGCACAGCGCTGGCGGCCTGCTGGCCTTCCGTAAGTCACTCATTTACTTGATTCATATTTAGATTTATTATAGCTTTTAGTTAAATTAAAATGAGAAGCTATGTGTGTCACTGGAGCACAATACCAGTCATATGTATGCATCATCTGAATCTGAATAAATCATATTTCCATTGATGTATGGTTTGGAAAATATTTGAAAATCTGGTGCAAAAAAATCTAAATATTGAGAAAATCATCTTTAAAGTTGTTCAAATTAAGTTCTTAGCAATGCATATTACTAATCAATAATTAAGTTTTGATATATTTATGGTAGGAACATGATCTTAATATCTAATGATTTTTGTCATAATAGAAAAATGTATTATTTTGACCCATACAGTGTATTGTTGTCTATTGCTACAAATATAGCTGTGCTGCTTATGACTGCGTCGGTGCTCCTATAGATGTCAGAAGTCAGTGGTTTTCGGTGTTGGCGCACTGATTTTCTGACAGATCTGAGTGCAGTGAGCTGGTCAGTGTGTGCTGTGTTGTGAGTGATGCGGTGTCTCTTGTGTGGTCAGGGTCCGGGTCAGACGGCAGGCCGGAGCCGGCGCTCAGGATAAGCAGTCTGTGGCGGAGGAGAGCTGGAGAGAACGACCCCGAGCCGCTCTTCACTCCCAGAGCCGCCAAGCTAACGAGACGAGCGCCTCGCTATCATGCCCCCGCGCCACGGCCCCGGCCTCAGGTCAGCCGCTGTCCATCAAGATATTGATCATATCTCACTTCCCACTATATTTAGATTGTTTATTTGAGTTTTCTGTGTCCTGTAACTGGTGTTGTTGCTGGTCCTGGTCTCAGCAGACGGAGACGGAGAAGGATCTGGTGTACTTGTTTCTGGAGAGCAAGATGACGTGTGCTCGTGTGAGAGAATATAACAGCAACCCTCCGCCGCAGGTGCACTTCCTGCCAGCTACAAGAAGCACTCCGGCTCCTGACGACACGGTACTTTAAACACACGCACACAAACACTCGCACACACACGCACACTCACATGCACACACTTGCACACACACTCACACACACTCGCACACACGCACATCACATACACACACACACACTCGCACTCGCACGCACGCACACTCACATACACTCACATGCACACTCACACAAACACACGCACACTCACACACACACTCACACGCACACTCACATACACTCACGCATGCACGCACACTCACACACGCACGCACACACACACTCACACGCACACACGCTCACACACACACACACACACACACACACACACACTCGCACGCACACACTTACACTCACACTCTCACACACACTCACACACACGCTCACACTCAAACACACTGACACACACACACACACACGCTCACACACACACACACACACACGCTCACACACACTCACTCACACTCACGCACGCACTCACTCACTCTCTCACACACACACACACACACACACACACACACACACACACACACTCTCTCTCACACACGCACACACTCATCTCCACACACACACACACACACACTCGCTCTCACTCACACACGCTCACACACAACTCTCTCTCACACACACACTACTATCACACACACACACACACACACACACACACTCTCTCTCACACACACGCTCTCTATCTCACACACACCTCTCTCTCTCACTCTCTCACACCACACTCTCTCTCACACGCACGCACACACACACTCTCACAACACACACACACACACACACACACCTCTCTCTCTCACACAACACAGCACACACACACACACTCGCTCGCTCTCTCTCTCTCACACACACACACACACCACACACACACACACCTCTCTCTCTCACCACACACGCACACACACGCTCGCTCTCTCTCGCGCTCACACACACACCACCACACACTCTCTCTCTCCTCTCTCTCACACACACACACAACACAACACACACACACACTCTCTCTCTCTCTCACTCACACACGCTCACACACTCTCTCTCTCTCTCTCTCACTTCTCTCTCACTCACACACGCTCACACACTCTCTCTCTCTCTCTCTCTACACACTCTTTTTCTGTTGATCTTCATGTCTTGGTGTTGTTCTCTCCTGTGGACTGAAGATCAGTGCCGGGTCTCAGGGGTTCTCTGCGTCTCAGAATCCAGGTCAGTAGGAGAAACTCTCTCATACTCTTACTGAGATGTGTGTGAACAAACTCTGCTTTACTTCTACACTGCTTTATACGAAACAGATCATTTCAAACAGAAATAAACAGAATAATCAACACAAGCTCTAAAAGGTCTTAAATTAGAGCAGAAAGTAGGGATCTGTGATAATATCGTAATTGTTGTCTGTTGTAGAATGAGCACAAAATTCAAGACATGTGGGCAGAAAATGTATATATTTATACCACTTCATATAATCAATATCACACTCAATAGAGTGAGTGTTTTTCTCCATGATTACAAACCTAATATTGATTTTCTACAACAGTTCAATGAACGAAGTTAATTAAGACACTATATTGCCTGTTTTTGTGTATTTCGACAAAAATAATAAAAATTGTGTCTTTGAGCAACGTGACGACGGTGATTCGTCAATGAATGAATCGTTTAAATGATTCGGGTCAGTCGCAATGACTCACTTAGAACTTAATTTGGACAACTTTCACTGTTCCTCGGCGGGAGGAATGATCTTCATCTCACATCATCTGAGGAGCGTTTATTTATTAATCTCTCAATCAGCATTGTGTTGTGTTTGGATCAATTTCATCTTTATACATATTATTGCAGATATAGACTGATATTAAGATCATTAATGTCAGTATCTGCTGCACTAAGATCTCACTGATTTACATCACACAAGCAGCAGCATCTGCAGCAAAATATTATTTTGAGCAAATAATTTTTTTACATATTCTCACTATATCAGACTACGTATATGAGGCAAAGCATGATGCTCGACAAAAAAAAAATCATATTTGTGAGCCTGGAGCACAAAAGCAGTCATAAGCAGCAAAGCTATATTTGTAGCAATATCAACAATACATTGTATGGCTCAAAATTATACATTTTCTAGTATGACAAAAATCATTAGATATTAAGATAATATTCCTACTGTAAATATATCAAAACTTAATTATTGATTAGTAATATGCATCGCTAAGAACTTAATTTGAACAACTTTAAAGATGATTTTCTCAATATTTAGATTTTTTTGCACCAGATTTTCTAATATTGTCCTATCATACATCAATGGAAATATGATTTATTCAGATGATGCATTCATCTCATGACTGGTTCTGTGCTCCAGGGTCACACATGTATTTGTTGTGTTTCTAGGCGAGCCGGAGCCCACTAAAGTGCTGGAGATCATCTCGGGGGGTGTAACTGGGAGACCCATCGGTCGCTGGTGCTCAAAGAACTCTTCCGCTGTATCGGCACGAACCACCTCGCACCGCTGTTCCACATCGACATCTACAAAGTAGAGCTCCTCTCCAAAGACCTGAAGAAAGACGAGTGCGGGTCCACGCTGACTTACAAGGTCTTCGTGTCCCTCGGCCAGACGCCGCCGGAAAGACTTGTGAGCCGAGGAGGCGGAAGAAGAGAAGAAACGAGACGGGGCGTCCATCCGAGCGGCTCTTCTGCTCAGAAAGCCAATCAACTGAATGTTAACGAGAAGAAACGAGCGGGGCGTCCCATCCGAGCAGCTCTTCCGCTCAGAAAGCCAATCAACTGAAAGTTAACGAGAACCTGCAGGTGCTAGAGACGAACACACTGATGAGAAACAGACGAAGCAGCACTTTCCTCTTCTGTCCCGCATCACTGATGCGGGTCATCTGAAGGCTGACAAGAAGACGCCAGTGCGTTCTGGACCGTAAAGGTAAAGTCTTGCTCTAAATTAGCGTTTGAGCTCAGATCGTTAAGCGTAAAGCTCTCTCCTTGGTTCAGGTCAATGGTTAAAACATACGCTCAGGCTAAACTGATCCTGGGCCGGGTTGGAGCGCTGCATCCAGCCAATCGTCTGGCAGCGTACGTCACTGGCAGAATGAAACCACGGCCTCAAAACACCAACGAATGCTTTCCAAAACACTTCAGACCCGAGACCCCGCTCCAGCGATCCATCCCTCAAAACACCCCGGTACGAGACACTGAACACTAAGTATGCATAGCCATTAATAATTCATTACATGATGTCTAACTTGAATACAAAAAGTTGAGATATTTTGAGTCAACATTGCATGATAATCATAAATGAATATTAATGTGTTTTAACGGATATATATTTTTTTTATAAATTATATGATAATCTAAATAAGTGTCGGTGAGGGTTATTGACCAAGTCTGTTTATCAACAGTTAAACGACTCTTCATTCAGAAACAAAGCAAGTGATTCAAATGAGTCACTGAATCATTGACTCACTTGATTCGTTCAAACATGTGATTCACTCAGTAACGAATCACTGCCGTGTGACGATAAGAAATGCTCAACAGTTCGGCTGTGGCTTTCATTAGAACGATTTTAATTTGCTATATTGAAAATATTGTGCCTAAAATGTATTATTAATGTCATAACTGACTTAACCCATCACTGTTTATCATATTTAACCCTTTAAACTCGTTCTGTGTGTCAGGATCATCATGCTGGTATGACTAGAAAGCATCATTAGTTTGATGCATTCCATTAAGATTAAATTAGTGTACTGGCTTGACCAAAATAAAGCACTGGTATTTATTAGTTCATATTTTCAGCAGCTAAAAATGGTTTTAAGTACGTTATTTCTGTCTTGTGTCTGTAGGAAATATCAGTTTACATTTCCAAACATTAATTTAGCAATTAATTGTAATAAAAACATTTTTAGCTGCTGTAAATACTAGTGTTCTAATAGTTTTGGCCACCACTGTAAATAACATCTGTAAACTATTTTTACTTTGTCTTGTTTAGTGAGCCAAGCGAACCAGAGTAAAGCATTCAAAATGCCCATTACCCGATCTCCGGCGATGGTCTGGGGTCCTAATGGCATCATCCGTACACTGTCTTTTGGTGTTCCTAATCCTAAAGACATCCTAAACCGCTCCAGCACCTCAGGCACGGTAGCTCCGCCCCTCTCCAGCACCTCAGGTACGGTAGCTCCGCCCCTCTCCAGCACCTCAGGCACGGTAGCTCCGCCCTCTCCAGCACCTCAGGCACGGTAGCTCCGCCCCTCTCCAGCATCTCAGGCACGGTAGCTCCGCCCCTCTCCGAAGCGGAGACGGTTCTCCCGGCCTCGGCTCTTCCTCCGGGGCAGCAGGTGGTTCTGCAGCCGGTCGCAGGTATGACGGGGGTGAACATGTGTCAGTTTAACGGCCAGGTGATCCAGCTGGTGCCCATCACTGCAGCGGCACCTGTGCAGGTGCAGACCGGCGGCTCAGGTTAGTCACGGTGCTATATATATGTTATAATTTATTCAAGTTAAATGGAACTAGTAGAGACGTAGAGAACTAGTTTTGATTTATTCTTCCAAATATTGCCAATTTCTGTAATATTCCGCACTATAAAGTAAAGTCCATTTATGACTGTATTGTTTGTGTTTTCTGCATCATCGTTTCTCCACCACAGGAGGTGCTCCACAATCAGCTCAGATGCCCACATCGATGCCACGCAGTCCAGCTGCTTCTAAACCCCTTCCGTTCATCGTACCCAGAACCCACGCCGTGCAAGGCAACACCGGCTTTACCTTTGGAAGTCTACAGAACAGTTTACTTGGTAAAGCTGGCATGATTTCCTTCAGAATATGCCCACCTTCTGCCGAGAGCAAGACCGGCGCGGGTCTCGAACCGACTGGACAAGCTTCCACATTATTACTTCCCGGAGGATACAGGTTAATAAAGCTGCCCATGTTTATCAGTCCCAGCGTGACCGCTTCTGAACCCGCCGAGAAACCAACCGGAAACAGCCAAGAGAGAGAAGCCCCGACCACAGTCTCTATTAAAACAGAACCAGGTGAAGCTCCAGAACCAGACCGCAGTGGCCTGCTCTCAGAAGACGGAGCTCCGGTCATCATTAAAGTCGAGTCTTACAGCTCCGAGTCTTCGTCCAGGAGCGGTTCTGACCCGTCTGAGTCAGAGAACAGACCTGTGCACATTAAGATCGAGGCCTGCCCTGATACGGAGGACAACCAGAACAGCGAAGACCCGTCACACCCGCGTCAAAACAGAGCAAACGATCGCAGACGTCAGTCGTCCTCTGAAACCCGATGTCCAAGAGACCGACCGATCTCCGGTCGCATGCCGTAGCACCTCATCGGCCTCGCAGAGTTTCACCGCTCCTTCTCACACTAAAACACCCGGACCCGTACCCGAGGAGATCCAGAACCGGAGGAGAATACCACAGGCTTCAGACGATTCTGCTGCACGGTTCAATCAATCCAGTGACGGATGGACCACAGAAGACAGCGTAAGACAGCATCACATATCAGCTACAAGTGATTGAAGAACTGATATCGACTCTTAAACTACCAGAATCCATCGTGCTGTTTTTACAAGCTTAATAATAATCTCAACAAAGTCTCAGCTTTCAAATTCTGTCAATGTTATAATCCAATCAATAAACACGAATGAACATCAGAAGGTGTCGATAGAAACAGATCAATCGTGTCATTGATTAATCTGCGATTCAGCTGCAGAAAGACACCAGTAATAAAAAAACTCTTTATGATAAATACACATTATATTACATAACTACTCATGACATTACATCCATTAAATACAGAAGAACAGGTTATAACATTCTCTGATATCATAACTTCAATAACATAAAAAATTATATAATTGAAAACTCATACATTTTTATTATAAAAGCTGCCTTAAGTGCAATGGGTCAAAGTTATCGATTTAGTTTTTATGCCAAAAATTATTCAAATATTAAGTTAAGATCATATTCCATGAAGATATTTCAATTCAATCATGAAGTTGGTCTCTAATATCAGCCTTCAGTGAATCATCCGGAAGAGTTTCTCAGATTGTGCTGTGTTTGGATCCTAGAACGAGTGGTACAGCGAGGATGAAGTAGACATCGAGACGTTCGAGGAGCACGATGAGACGATGAACGTCAGTCTCTTGAGAGACAAGGCCAGACGGTGAGTCTCCGAGAGCATCAGATCGATTCATTCAGCTGCTGTTACTCGCTCTGTTCGTTAAACATCTCTCTTCTCTTCAGGAGGACACAGCAAGCGGCTCCGCATCAGTGGCTTGTGAGTCTCTTTTCTTTCTTTAGCTCACTGAGGTATTGTGAGGTGATTTTCTGTGGAGAGCAAAGATAAAGCATATACACTATATTGCCAAAAGTATTGGCACCCCTTCTAATGAACAGGTTTGAGTACTTTAGTAATTTCTATGAGTACAAATCTTAATGTTGAAGCATATAATGATATTCTAGGGAATCTAATTGTATAGCAACAGTTTGGACCCTTTTCTATTCTAACATGACAGTGTCTCTGTGTATAAGACAAGAATCAGAGAGAAATGATGATTCAGTCAGTGTGGAAGAACTTGACTGGTCTGCAGAAAGCAGCTGAACACCTCTGGTGTGACTTTAAACTCATCACCAAACACTAATGACTTGTACATTCATTATATGGACAAAAGTACTGGCACCCCTTCTTTAGAAGAGAAAAAGGCGCTTACAAACTGTGCCTTCAAGATTCTTTTATTCGTCACATACTCAATTATACAGAATATAATCCATAGTGAAATGTAAAAGATGGAACAAAGATGGAAACACAATTGTGTTTGAGTGTTTGTGTGTGTGTGTGTGTGTGCTTGCGTGCGCGAGTGAGTGAGTGAGTGAGTGAGTGTGTGTGCGAGTGAGTGAGTGTGTTTGAGTGTGTTTAGGGATCTTAACCCTGACATATGAAAATAATAGTAAGAAATATAATATTTTGAAATGGAAGAGTTCATTGAACCTAAAACACTCCATTAATGTGCTATTATAATATCATCATAACCTGTTGTGTGTCAGCATAACCTGATCTTCATATTTTGTCCAGCTGAAATGTAACTCGGTCGCAGCGGCCCATCATCCCGTGCGGCTGATGTCTGATCTGTCGCTGTATATGCGAACATGGCGTCTGAATCAAACGCTGAGAAAACGCAAGCAGCACGCTGAGCTGCAGCAGGGTTTAGAGTCGCTGAAGAGGACGCTGGGGATGGAAGAACACGTCATGATGAGCACTACAGACCTGCTCCGAGAGGTGCGTGATAAACCCACTGCTTCTCCTCCTCAGATCTCAGCTTCATTGACGTGTTGTTGCTCTGTCTCAGGCTCGACTGATGATCGGGGCTCTCGAGGATCACGGCACATCTCTGATGGCCAAGAAACGAGCGCTGATTCGTCAGCATTCTCATTATCAGACTCTGATCTCACAGCGCTCCGGTACAGACGGTAAATCATGTGTGTGTGTGAGAGAGAGAATGTGTGTGTGTGTGCGCGCGCGAGTGTGTGTGTGTGTGTGTGTGTGTGTGAGAGAGAGAGAGTGTGTGCGTGCGTGTGTGTGTGTGTGTGTGTGTGAGAGAGAGAGTGTGTGTGCGTGTGAGAGAGAGTGTGTGTGTGAGAGAGAGTGTGTGTGTGTGTGTGTGTGAGAGAGAGAGTGTGTGTGTGTGTGAGAGAGAGAGTGTGTGTGTGGAGAGAGTGTGTGTGTGTGTGTGCGAGTGTGTGTGTGTGTGTGTGTGTGTGAGAGAGTTTGTGTGTGTGAGAGAGAGAGAGAGTGTGTGTGCGTGCGTGTGTGTGTGTGTGAGAGAGAGAGTTTGTGTGTGAGAGAGAGAGAGAGTGTGTGTGCGTGCGTGTGTGTGTGTGTGAGAGAGAGAGAGTGTGTGTGCGTGCGTGTGTGTGTGTGTGAGAGAGAGAGTGTGTGTGCGCGCGAATGTGTGTGCGAGTCTGAGTGCGCGTGAGTCTGAGTGCGCGTGTGTGTAGGAATCTTAACCCTGATAACCCTGAAAATAATAGTAAGAAAAATATTATATTTTGAAATGGAAGAGTTTATTGAACCTAAAATATAATTTAAAAACTGCAAATGTGACCCTGGAGCACAAAACCAGTCATAAGTGTCATGAGAGTGTGCATCATCTGAAAGCCGAATAAATAATTTTCCATTGATGTATGGTTTGGACAATATTTGAAAATCTGGTGCAAAAAAATCTAAATATTGAGAAAATCATCTTTAAAGTTGTTCAAATGAATTCTTAGCAATGCATATTACTAATCAATAATTAAGTTGATATATTTACGGTATGAATATCTTTATGGAGCATGATCTTAATGATTTTTGTCATACTATGAACAATGTATAATTTTGAGTCATACAATGTATTGTTGGCTATTGCTACAAATATAGCTGTGCTGCTTATGACTGCTTCTGTGCTCCAGGGACACATAAATGCTTTTATGCCTCATACGTAGTCTGATATAGTGAGAATATGTGAAATAAAACATGCTGCAATTCTGATGCTTGTGATGTAAATCAGTGAGATCTTTATAACAGTAAAGCTGACACTAAATGATATCAGCGGTCGACTTTATCTCCAATAATATTAAGATGAGGTTATATATAACACATGCTGATTGAGAGATGAAGAAACAAACGCTCCTCAGAAGATCCTGATGATCAGATTTGAGACTGAAACATGATTGTAAAATGATTAGTAATAATAAAAGACACGATTACACTAAAAGAGCTTTTACTGGAGACAGAAGACACGAGGAGATCGAGTGTGAAACCGGTTCAACAGCAACATTCGATCAATTAGAGGCTTTAGAAATGGATGAACACATGATTAGAGCCGGATTTACCTCTTATCGTGACATAGGCTAAACACATTTCTGCCCCCTCCTTATTTAATATATTACCACCCAAGCAAATCAAACGTCTTAATTTAATTAATTAGTTTGAGTTCCAGCGTCGTGGCCACATTACCACTTCGGGAGTGCATTATTTCTCTAATAATTTTAACGGCGTATATAACCACACCAGACATTGTTCAGATTATTTATTTTAAGACAATTGATGTGTTGAACTCATGTCTTGTGCACCTCATCCGAAACCTTCCACTGCAACGTTATTATAGAGCTAATAACCGAGTCTTGAGCCATAGTTATTAATGCAGTTATTAAGTTATGAAGTGCATGTGAATACCTGCGTCTGTGCATCTCAGCAGCAGAGTAACAGCCAATCTTTAAGTTGAACTGCTTCAAGAACCTCAGTACTGAGAAATAACAATAACAAAGATATTATATGTATTGTCCTTGTGTTTGGTCCCCCCCGGACGATTGAGCATAGGCACGTGTCTAGACTGCCTATGCATAAATCCGGCCCAAACTAACATGTGTTTATGACTCTTCTTTCAGTGACAGAAACCGAATTAGAACAAGCTCCTTCATTACCCAGAAGTCCTTCAGAGACGCCTGCACACAGTCAGTCAGGTGAGCTCATGATGGATCGACACTAACAGGAGCTGATGGGGCTCTGGATCTGAATTATGATCGCGAGAGGTCTTAAATTTGACCAGAATTGTGATATGGCTCAGCGTAACCAATACACTTCAAAAGGACTATGATAAACATTTAGCGAAATCTGGTGGTAAGCAAATCCGTTACCGCTCTGCGCCGCCCCGAAAGCGCCTCCTGCTGGCAGGGAATGAATGTGCATGTTCAATACACGGCAAAAACATAAACAAACGTTACTTTGTGGCCCAAACGTAACTTCTGGTAGACTTCCTCAAAGAATCGACAACAGCAGCAAAGTCCCTCTAGATTTGATAACAAGCTAAATATGTTTGCTGCGTATACAGACGGGTTTATTAAAAATGCAAATTGGAGGCGCTTTAAAGCGGGAGAACTTGAGGTTTTCAACAGCAGCATTGATCTCACAAACGATGCTTTATGTTCTAAAGACTGTCGGTTTGCTTCAGAAATACAGTGATATAAAACACGTGCGGTGCTCATGTTTATTCAACGAAGTCAGCCTTTTGGATATATCTGTGGTGGTCAGCTCTGATATCGTGGCGGGTCGAAACACATCCTCGCAGCTTCATTACTCATCACTTTAACTGTGTTTGTAGCCAGCGCCACTACCCAAACACGGACCGGTATTTAAAGGGACAGTTCACCTAAAAATTTAAATGATGTTTATCTGCAGGGTATCCGATATGCACCCTGAAATACAGCTCTAATATGAGAGCACTTTCTCTGTGTTTAGTGGTAAAAAGACGCTTGCCCGACGTAATCCTGCAGTCCTTCACCAAGATTCAGCCTCGTTCCTGAGATCCTGGTGACTTCAGATGATCCAGAGAGACGAACACATCACCTCATCAGTACCATAGTAAACATGAGAGTACTCTGGAGTCATCAATATCTCCAGATGGTCATTGTCTGCTGATGATGGACCGAACCGGACGTGTTTCACCTTCACACCACGAGCTTGTGTACAATGTGTGTAAATAGCAATTATGAATTAATATTTCTCAGGATTATGAGCTCTTTAACCCACATTGGGCTGGTATTTCTACAGATTCTGTTTAATACTAAACATCGTCAGAATCGATGTATTTGTATGATTTATGCATCATTATGGATGGTTGATGAGGCCTGTGTTAGTTTTCTGTTGTGTGTAATCACGGATTAATCTCGATCGCTCCGGCTGGACAGTAATTCATAACCAGATGGATTTGAATGCATCTGTTAATTATGTGGATTCTTCATCTGAATGAAATGGCATCAGAATTGAGTGGATATTATGATATTGTGCTTAAATAAAAATGTGAATCCGTGTAAATGTCTTGCTTTTATAAATGTAGCAACACCTTTTAATGCAAGTTAAACATGAAACTGGCAGAAAATTATAAAATCATGCATTAACACAAAAATGTCTAATATTAACAAAAACTGCAGTTTTGATTTGATTAAATATATTTTTTTTAAAGTGCATTCATGACACAGTAGAGTTTATTCATGTAATGTTAATAACTTGATATACTATTATCGTTTATTGAAAATATTTTTGTTTTCACAAATTTTGTTTTGTCATTTTTATTAGTTTTTTTTCAAATATGTCTTTTTTTATTTATTAGTTTTAGTTATTTAAGTACGTGAAGAGAAGTTAAACTAAAAAAATGAGAAATGTTGCCTTGTTACACTTCCGTAGTAACCTTCACAACACTGTCACAAGTGACATAATGTTACAGTACTTGTTACATTTCCATAGTAACCTTCACAACACCGTCACAAGTGACATTTATGATGTTACATTTCCATAGTAACCTTCACAACACCGTCACAAGTGACATTTATAATGTTACATTTCCATAGTAACCTTCACAACACCGTCACAAGTGACATTTATATGTTACAGTCCTTGTTACATTTCCATAGTAACCTTCACAACACCGTCACAAGTGACATTTATGATGTTACAGTCCTTGTTACATTTCCATAGTAACCTTCACAACACCATCACAAGTGACATTTATGATGTTACATTTCCATAGTAACCTTCCCAACACCATCACAAGTGACATTTATGATGTTACATTTCCATAGTAACCTTCCAACACCATCACAAGTGACATTTATGATGTTACATTTCCATAGTAACCTTCCCAACACCGTCACAAGTGACATTTATGATGTTACAGTCCTTGTTACATTTCCATAGTAACCTTCACAACACCATCACAAGTGACATTTATGATGTTACATTTCCATAGTAACCTTCCCAACACCATCACAAGTGACATTTATGATGTTACATTTCCATAGTAACCTTCCCAACACCGTCACAAGTGACATTTATGATGTTACATTTCCATAGTAACCTTCCCAACACCATCACAAGTGACATTTATGATGTTACATTTCCATAGTAACCTTCCCAACACCGTCACAAGTGACATTTATGATGTTACAGTCCTTGTTACATTTCCATAGTAACCTTCACAACACCATCACAAGTGACATTTATGATGTTACATTTCCATAGTAACCTTCACAACACCGTCACAAGTGACATTTATGATGTTACATTTCCATAGTAACCTTCACAACACTGTAAGCAGCACAGGTATATTTGTAGCAATAACCAACAATACATCGTATGGGTCAAAATTATACATTTTTATTTTATGCCAAAAATCATTAGATATTAAGATCATGTTCCATGAAGATATTCCTACCGTAAATATATCAAAACTTAATTATTAATTGTTAATATGCATTGCTAAGAATTTAATTTGAACAACTTTAAAGATGATTTTCTCAATATGTAGATTTCTTTGCACCAGATTTTTTAAATAATGTCCAAACCATAAATCAATGGAAATATTATTTATTCAGATGATGCATAACTCTCATGACCCTCATGACTGGTTTTGTGCTCCAGGATCACATTATTTTAATTAACTGTCCGTTTATTTTATTTCAAGTAATACACTTTTTTTGTGTGTGGTTTTAGTTAACAACCATAACAACGGTCTTAGGGACATTTTGGTCTTTTTTTGGTGTGTTTATGTAAACAGCATACATTTAGCCAAAATGTGTAGTATTTTTATTAGAATTTTAATATTTATTCTTAATCTCTTTTCACAAATTTATTTTACCGACGTTTTTGTTCTCTTTTTAACTTCGTGCATACGGGTGAATATTGAAAATATGTTTGAAAATCTTCTTTAAAGTTGTGTCTTTATCACACCCATGAATATATAATCACAACGACACGTCATGCGTCACAGGGGCCAATCAGATCGCTGATTAGCGCCGCTGAGGTCCGACGGGAGGTTCAAACACGCTTGAGATTACTGTGGTGGTTTACAAGAGTTTACCTCGCTCGAGTCGAGTGTGAATGCAGGAGTCTGAGGGACATGGAGGCTTTCACCATCAAGAGTCGCTTTAAGAGTCTCCTGCGCTCCCCGTCCATCAAACTCAGAAAGACTCGCAGCGGCAACATCAAAGAGAGTGTGTCCAGCAAGGTAACGTTCTTCAGTGCCGCGCCACAATGTATCAATAACAGCCAGGCGTTTGTAACAACTATCAAACGTTCCATCACTGTAACAAATGGATCAAGCCGCCTCATTTGATCTGTTTCTGACTGTGTTTAGTTTATTATCTCGTGTGAAGTTAATCTATGTTTTCATGTTGATGTTGTCAGTGTTTTTCGGACTCTTTCACGTGTTAACATCACTCAAGAGTCCCTGATATCGAACCTCTTAAACACATCAGCACATTCAGTGTTGACTTTGAGCTCGTGAATCAGTGTAAGATCGTTAGTTCTGAGAAACTACGATAATGTCATTAAACAACAGTGAAGTTAATTAACTTGCTTTCTTTAGATCAGTTGTTTTCCACTAAATACTGTTTGAAAAAACAAACGCATGGAAAAACTGCTTTTTATTGTCATATATATATGTATATATATGTATGGGTCAGTGACAAAAAGGGGTTGGCAAGATGAGAAATTCAAGAACTTTTATTAAAAGCTTGCATCAGGTATTTAAAAATGTACATAGCGTGTTTATGTTGATTTTATGTAAGTAAAAAGGCATAAGTACCAATTTTTGTTTTTACAAAAGTTAAGACTGAATGTACATGGAAATGCCAAATGGTGTAACCGCCAAAGATTTAGAAATATTAAATATTACATTCACCAAGAAATCATCATAGTGACTAACAGTAAACTCATGTCTCGTATTGTATTGTGGCATCTATTGTGGAAAAAATGGGGCTTTTATATCATATTAATTATGAAATGTATTTTACAGATGTATATTGTAATCTTTGGTGAACATTTTTATCACAGAATTTGTACTCGCCCACTTCCTTCTGCTACGTTATTAAATCATTTATGTATATCACATTATAGTATATGATTGCTTAAAGGGATTGTACATCAAAAAATGAACATTTCTCCATGACCCCGCACCCACCCCCCACCTTTAAGCCATCTAGGAGTACAGTATATGCCTTTCTTCTTTCAAATGAATACAAGTGATACTTACATTTAAATGTATGCATTTTGTAAACGCTTTTATTCTAAGCGACTTAAAGTGATTCCGGCTATATGTGTTTTTATCAGTAAGTGATTAATAGTGAATGGGTGATATTCAATAGTCCAATAAACTTTCATAAATAAAGTTCCCCATACAGAGCTCCACGGGGGTTAATAAAGGCCTCCTGAAGCTAATCAATGCGCATTTGAAGAAAAATATCCGTATTTAAAACGTTGTAATAGCCATAAATAGTTCATTAGAGAGTGACATTCCTTTATTAAGTGAATGGAAAAATATGCATTAAAACTAGCCTAAACATTTCGAAAAGGCTAATGTTGTTGTGCAACAATTATCTAATTCTAGACTTACAGAGCTTTAACAATACATTTGTAGATAAAGAACCACTTTCTCAAAAAAAATAGTGGGTAGTACTTTAATCAGCATCATAAACTAGTGATATTTGACTAAGTTGGGTCAAAAACAGAAAGGCTTGTAATAGGTGTCAAATGGTGCAACCGGTTACACCACTTGACATTTTAATTTAAAATCTAATTTGACAGGCATTATCATGGACACCAATGTAAGCACATGGCCTTGGTGGGAATATTTCAAATGTCATTTTTAAAGTTAATACTCATTTTCATAATAATGATGAATTATCAATGTATTTCTGAGGTCATACCATTTGACATGTATACCTGACCATACCCCAAAAATGTCAAATGATCTCACATTTTAACGAGTTACTAACCTTTGCATGCAGCAGTTAGTATATCTCTTTGTGATATAATTAACCTGTCACATGATCTTCTTGCAAAATTTTTATAAAATATATCCTTGAATGGTGGTTACACCACCGTGACACTCAAGGAGTTGGTCTCGACTCCCCTAATTCCCCAAATTAATTATAATATTCAGAACATTACTTTTATTTACTATTAAATTGTACTAATGTACGGTTATCTGATGTTTTATTGAGAATTTCAAGATACATTTTTTGGTTTTTACGGTTACATCACATTGACAAAAAGGTAGTGTCACATCATTGACCCATATATATGTGTGCATATATATATATATATACACACACACGCTGGTCATATAATTAGATTTTCTATGGGGTTATGGTCAGGCGAGTTTGCTGGCCAATTAAGAACAGGGATACCATGGTCCTTAAACCAGGTACTGGTAGCTTTGGCACTGTGTACAGGTGCCAAGTCCTGTTGGAAAATGAAATCTGCATCTCCATAAAGTTGGTCAGCAGCAGGAAGCATGTAGTGCTCTAAAACTTCCTGGTATACGGCTGTGTTGACCTTGGACCTCAGAAAACACAGTGGACCAACACCAGCAGATGACATGGCACCCCAAACCATCACTGACTGTGGAAACTTTACACTGGACCTCAAGCAACGTGGATTCTGTGCCTCTCCTCTCTTCCTCCAGACTCTGGGACCCTGATTTCCAAAGGAAATGCTAAATGTACTTTCATCAGAGAACATAACTTTGGACCACTCAGCAGCAGTCCAGTCCTTTTTGTCTTCTGCCCAGGCGAGACGCTTCTGACGCTGTCTGTTGTTCAAGAGTGGCTTGACACAAGGAATGCGACAGCTGAAACCCATGTCTTGCATACGTCTGTGCGTAGTGGTTCTTGAAGCACTGACTCCAGCTGCAGTCCACTCTTTGTGAATCTCCCCCACATTTTTGAAAGGGTTTTGTTTCACAATCCTCTCCAGGGTGCGGTTATCCCTATTGCTTGTACACTTTTTTCTACCACATCTTTTCCTTCCCTTCGCCTCTCTATTAATGTGCTTGGACACAGAGCTCTGTGAACAGCCAGCCTCTCTTGCAATGACCTTTTGTGTCTTGCCCTCCTTGTGCAAGGTGTCAATGGTCGTCTTTTGGACAACTGTCAAGTCAGCAGTCTTCCCCATGATTGTGTAGCCTACAGAACTAGACTGAGAGACCATTTAAAGGCCTTTGCAGGTGTTTTGAGTTAATTAGCTGATTAGAGTGTGGCACCAGGTGTCTTCAATATTGAACCTTTTCACAATATTCTAATTTTCTGAGATACTGAATTTGGGGTTTTCATTAGTTGTCACTTATAATCATCAAAATTAAAAGAGATAAACACTTGAAATATATCAGTCTGTGTGGAATGAATGTATACATTATACACTTTTTGAATGAAATTAGTGAAATAAATCAACTTTTTGATGATATTCTAATTATATGACCAGCACCTGTACATACACACACACATATATATATACACACATACACACACACACACACACATAATGTGTTTTGATGTCTGTGTAATCCCGTGAAATGTATTTTGCCCCCTGTGAGTGTGTGTGGTATTATTGATTAGTTCATGTTCTTCCTATCGTCTCAGGTGACTCTAGAGAAAGTTCTGGGCATCACGACTGCGGGAAACAGTGCTTTAACATGCGATCCGTGTTCAGGAACGGTGGCCTATCCGGCCGGGTGAGATCATAACATGCATAAAGATCATATTTAGTTAGTTAGCATATATAGTTAATGAATGCATATTGACCCTTAATATGCCACGAGTAGTGTTGAACAGTCTTGTTCAGAGCCTTGCACTCATAACTAGTTCTCAAAAATCTTTTTTTAATTATTATTTAGTTATTATTATTTAGAATTTTTGTGGAAAGACATAAAATATATTAAATTAAAATTATGGCATCGACCTGATTGAGAACATGTTGCTGGTGTTTTCTACAGTAGGTGTTGTTAAGTGTAAAAAAGCATTAACCAGCTTTTAATGAAAATGTAACGATAAGTTGATGATTTAGGTCTATTAATGGACTCGTGCAGTGAACGCAGTGCTTGTTTCCGTGTCATTCAGGTGTGTCGTTGTGTTACTGAACCCGGCCAGAAACACACAACAGCATCTCATCAACTCATCCAGGTGAGGAGCTACAGCATCACACGTAGGGTTGGGTACCGAACTCGGTACTTTTAAAGGGGAACCAACCGAATTGCGTCGATTCACATTGAATCATTCAGTACCTGGTTTCGATACCGCATTTGAGCGCGCATACGAGAGTATGCATGATGTCACCCCTGCAACTCTTTGTGATATGAACTAATGTGTGAATATCAAAACGCAAAAAGACGGTTTAAATATGAATCCTGCATGTTCCGTTAGCCTCGGTGTGTATGAATGGCAGAGACCTGGAGTCTGTGAGTCACTTCATGAGAATTTACAGTTTCATCTGAGAAAACGAGCATCGTATCATACTGTATACATACACACATAAACGTCAATGCAACAGTGCGGTTTAACATGTAACAGAAATACATTACTTTTGTACAGTGTATTGTACGTCTACATATATTCCATTCCTGACAAATTTAAATGATTAAATGATACAAATTATTATTACAAGCACATTAACCACATAAGAGTAGAAAAAATACAATTATTATTAAAACTATTTTGTTCTACCATGTATTATTTTAACAGTAAACCTCTGTTTGTTTGCCAAAAAATGTAAGGTTTTAATTTTCAGTTGATTTAAAATAAATGTTTCAAGCCTTCATTTGATTATCAGAAAGAAAAAAATCTGGGAAAAATGAAATAGTAGTGCCCTATTGTTCACAATATTTAAATTGAGAGTTATTTTTGACTGAAATAAATGTTTTTGTTATTACACAGAGAGTAAAGTACCAAAAAAAGGTACCGGTACCGTACCGGTTCAAATGTGAACGGTACCCAACCCTAATCACACGTCCTTCAGAAACATCAGCTAATACTGCAGTGTTTGTGTTGAGAGACATACAGATGTTAAAGGAATAGTCAGAAATACCACTCTCAGTTCATCCGAGTATGTGTCTTCATCGGTGTCTCAGCAATGGAAGTGAATGGGTGCCGTCAGAATGAGAGTCTAATAAAAACATCACAATAATCCACAGTCCATCAGTTATCATCTGGAGCTGAAATAAATCCAGCATTAAGACGCTTTTAACTCCAATATTAGTCCATAATACCAGGTAAACAAAAATATGGTCAAAGAATGTTTCTATAACGTTATGGAAATGATATTTCTGAACGTTGTTTACTGAACGTTACTTCTTATTTTTATACAAACATTAAATTGTATCATTTTCCAAACAATATAGAAACGTAAAATTTGAACGTTCTGAAACCAGTGTAACATTTAAAAAAAGACTTTAGATGAACGTTCCAAATACAAGGTGGCGTAAACAATGTATGAATAATGTTCTGAGAACATTAATAAAGACCAGATAACTTTGAATGAATGTTGTGTTGATGTTTCTGGAGTAATGTTAGTTCTGAGAACATTAATAAAGACCAGATAACTTTGAATGAATGTTGTGTTGATGTTTCTGGAGTAATGTTAGTTCTGAGAACATTCTCTGTAGCTGATAATCTATAATAACTCTTCCTCAGTGATAAAGTGTTCTGGTCTGAATCAGGAGAGAAATCTGCACAGATCTAAACTAATATGAGGCTGTATTTTGATTTGAGAGACGACAGCTGTTGCACTTTATCACTGAGGAAGAGTTATTATG
>QVTF01005525.1:7500-28778 GCA_003573665.1 Oxygymnocypris stewartii
AGAGACTTTAGCGGCTAACTGCGTCTGCGGCGTCTGCGGCAGCTGAGAGTAAACACTGCACGACTGCAGCTTCTTCCCTTCTTTATATTTGACCTGTGGAGGAGAAACAGATGATTTGCAATGCTCCTGTGAAATGCTATAGTAATACTACACATCTGCATTTGACATCACGCATAAGTCGCCATGATTTCCACAATGAATGAATGGTGGATGGCGCAGACGCTTTGTTTACTACACAATACATGGATTACAACATGGATTTACAGTACTGATTCAGAGCACTGATTTACAGAACTGATTCAGAGTACTGATTCAGAGCACTGATTTACAGAACTGATTCAGAGCACTGATTTACAGTTCTGATTCAGAGTACTGATTCAGAGCACTGATTTACAGTTCCGATTCAGAGTACTGATTTACAGTTCTGATTCAGAGTACTGATTCAGAGCACTGATTTACAGTTCCGATTCAGAGTACTGATTTACAGTTCTGATTCAGAGCACTGATTTACAGTTCTGATTCAGAGTACTGATTTACAGTACTGATTCAGAGCACTGATTTACAGTTCTGATTCAGAGCACTGATTTACAGTACTGATTCAGAGCACTGATTTACAGTTCTGATTCAGAGTACTGATTCAGAGCACTGATTTACAGTACTGATTTACAGTTCTGATTCAGAGTTCTGATTCAGAGCACTGATTTACAGTACTGATTCAGAGCACTGATTTACAGTTCTGATTCAGAGCACTGATTTACAGTACTGATTTACAGTTCTGATTCAGAGTTCTGATTCAGAGCACTGATTTACAGTACTGATTCAGAGCACTGATTTACAGTACTGATTCAGAGCACTGATTTACAGTACTGATTCAGAGCACTGATTTACAGTTCTGATTCAGAGTACTGATTCAGAGCACTGATTTACAGTACTGATTCAGAGTACTGATTCAGAGCACTGATTTACAGTACTGATACAGAGTACTGATTTACAGAACTGATTCAGAGCACTGATTTACAGAACTGATTCAGAACACTGATTTACAGTACTGATCCAGAACACTGATTTACAGTACTGATACAGAGTACTGATTTACAGTACTGATTCAGAACACTGATTTACAGAACTGATTCAGAGTACTGATTCAGAGCACTGATTTACAGAATTGATTCAGAGCACTGATTTACAGTACTGATTCAGAGCACTGATTTACAGTACTGATTCAGAGCACTGATTTACAGTACTGATTCAGAGCACTGATTTACAGTACTGATTCGGAACACTGATTTACAGTACTGATTCAGAACACTGATTTACAGTTCTGATTCAGAGTACTGATTCAGAGCACTGATTTACAGTTCTGATTCAGAGTACTGATTCAGAGCACTGATTTACAGTACTGATACAGAGTACTGATTTACAGAACTGATTCAGAGCACTGATTTACAGAACTGATACAGAGTACTGATTTACAGTACTGATTCAGAACACTGATTTACAGTTCTGATTCAGAGTACTGATTCAGAGCACTGATTTACAGTTCTGATTCAGAGTACTGATTCAGAGCACTGATTTACAGAACTGATTCAGAACACTGATTTACAGTACTGATTCAGAGCACTGATTTACAGTACTGATTCAGAGCACTGATTTACAGTACTGATCCAGAACACTGATTTACAGTACTGATTCAGAGCACTGATTTACAGTACTGATCCAGAACACTGATTTACAGTACTGATTCAGAACACTGATTTACAGTACTGATTCAGAGCACTGATTTACAGTTCTGATTCAGAACACTGATTTACAGTACTGATTCAGAGCACTGATTTACAGTACTGATTCAGAACACTGATTTACAGTACTGATTCAGAACACTGATTTACAGTTCTGATTCAGAACACTGATTTACAGTACTGATTCAGAGCACTGATTTACAGTACTGATTCAGAACACTGATTTACAGTACTGATTCAGAACACTGATTTACAGTACTGATTCAGAGCACTGATTTACAGTACTGATCCAGAACACTGATTTACAGTACTGATTCAGAGCACTGATTTACAGTACTGATTCAGAACACTGATTTACAGTACTGATTCAGAGCACTGATTTACAGTTCTGATTCAGAACACTGATTTACAGTTCTGATTCAGAACACTGATTTACAGTACTGATTCAGAGCACTGATTTACAGTACTGATTCAGAACACTGATTTACAGTACTGATTCAGAACACTGATTTACAGTACTGATTCAGACTGATTTACAGTACTGATTCAGAGTACTGATTTACAGTACTGATTCAGAGCACTGATTTACAGTTCTGATTCAGAACACTGATTTACAGTACTGATTCAGAGCACTGATTTACAGTACTGATTCAGAACACTGATTTACAGTACTGATTCAGAACACTGATTTACAGTACTGATTCAGAGCACTGATTTACAGTACTGATTCAGAACACTGATTTACAGTACTGATTCAGAGCACTGATTTACAGTTGATTCAGAACACTGATTTACAGTACTGATTCAGAGCACTGATTTACAGTACTGATTCAGAACACTGATTTACAGTACTGATTCAGAGCACTGATTTACAGTACTGATCCAGAACACTGATTTACAGTACTGATTCAGAGCACTGATTTACAGTACTGATCCAGAACACTGATTTACAGTACTGATTCAGAACACTGATTTACAGTACTGATTCAGAGCACTGATTTACAGTACTGATTCAGAGCACTGATTTACAGTACTGATTCACAACACTACTACTATAATAAATATTTATTTATAATTATATTAAATTGTATTTATAGTAAGAAAATGTTAATTCTTAAAGGAATAATCACATTTATTGCCTTTTTAATTTGAACAGTAATTTGTGCAGCACTTTGTTTGCCAAAAAAAGGGTTTAATTTTCATTTGATTAGGATAAATTAAATTTATGTTTTATGCCTTCATTTAATTACCAGAAAAAGTATGATTTTTGTTTTATAGGGCCCTATTATTGTTAAAAAAATAGGACCCAATACAAAAAAAGGAATACAGGCCTGTGGCTATTAATTTATTTTCAGTAATTCACCATCTGTAAACTGCTGTGTTAACTGTTAATTTGTTAGAAATATCAATAGCATTTGTATTAAAAACTATATTCACTGAATGTAATTAAGAATCGAATCGGAACACATGTGACATTCACTGAATCTGAATCCAGCACATGAAGCCGCACCTCGCTCAGTATCTCCGCCGCGTCTCTGGCGTGCCGCGTGTCTTTGGTTTCTGGGAGCGTGTTATACAGAGACGTGCTGTTCTCCTTCTTACCAGACGCTCTGTATTTGCTCTGAAAAATCAATAAACATGCATGTTACTATTAATATACAGCAATATAATGGATTGTACACACCTGATAACTTAAACCGTACCTGACGTCAAAATCGTAATTGCACAATGTTGCAAATGTAGGATTTAATGTTAAATATTTCCCAAAGGATAGCACTCAGTCACACACTTTCATACAAGTACACATTCATTCCAGCTCCAAAGACTTCTGTACACTGTATACATGCATGGATTATTACATGTCTACTTCAAATTTCCTTTGAAAGGAGTATATTTTTATGGATTGGCCATTATTATATTAGTGCTATAAACACACGTAGCATCTGTTTCATTCATACTGGAAGCCAGAGGGAGCTTTCACGCTTATGCATCCCAATAATTAAACTTGTGACGCGCCAGGAAATCCCTAATATGGACAAAGGCATCCATCTATCCTTGTAACTGAATAAAAGAAGATAGAAACGTTTTAAATGAGGAAACATTACTCGACTGTGACAATGTATAGTTTATGTGTTCTTAAAACCACCTCGGTATTTCATAATAATTAAGTATATTTATAATCCATTGCTAATCGATATTTTACGTCATAGCCTCGTTCTGTGATAAAAAGCCACATCAGATCACAAAATGACGTTATTTATGATATTCGACTGATGTTGCAGGGTAATAACGTTTTTGGACAAAGCATTACGAGGGCTCTGATTGGTCGAACTCTTGCTATACTTGCCAGCGTACTTTGACACAGATGAGAACAAACCCTGAATAATGACTCCAATAGAGCTACTTTGCAGCTTCATAATTGATGAATTCTGCATGAACACTGTTCCCTGTGAAGCTGGGATAAATGCTAAATAAATGTGACTTGACTTGATGAATCATCTCAGGTCTTGTGCTGTTATCATGTGTTTGTGTTTGATATTGTCTCAGCGTCAGTGACTCATGAGTGGAGCTCTGGGACGAACGTCTATCTATAGCCACATTTATCAGCAGCAGCGTTTGAGACGCAGCCCACAGAATAAAGCCACGGACACATTTAATGCATCTTTCCTGCATGTTTTTGAGAACAGAATTATCCCAAATTGATCCATAAGTGTCCCTGCAGCACAAAAGCAGTCATAAGCAGCACAGCTATATTTGTAGCAATAGACAACATACATTGTATGGCTCAAAATTATACATTTTTATTTTACGACAAAAATCATTAGATATTAAGATCATGTTCCATAAATATATTTAGTAAAATATATCAAAACTTAATTATTGATTAGTAATATGCATTGCTTAGAACACTTTAAAGGTGATTTTCTCAATATTCAGATGTTTTTGCATCCCTCAGATTCCTGATTTTCAAATATTGTCCAAACCATACATCAATGGAAATATGATTTATTCAGCTTTCAGATGATGCATTAATCTCAAACTCATAAAATTGACACTTAAGTCTGGTTTTGTGCTCCAGGGTCTCATATTTCATCGCATGTTTAGTCATACGATGCAGTCATAAATCCATCCGGCCTAAAACAACAAGATTATTATACCTACTATCTTTTTTAAAGTGTAGTCTCCACATCTCCACAGAGATGACAGAAAAGGTGTTTGTAATTGTGGTCCGGAATGATTTTGTGTGTGAGCTGGACACAGCAGTGTGTGATGGGATTTATAGTTTTGTCTGGATATCTTATATCTGTTGTCTCAGTGAGCTTCTATGTGTTTTCAGATGTGTGTGTGGATGAACGATGATCACCTCACTGATGAGCGGCGACAGCTCCTTCACGAACTGTGTGTGCAGCGTCTCGGGAAGCTGAGAGTACAGACAGTGAGACAGATCCTCCTGCGTCTCTCTCCGGTACTGATTCTACAACACACAGCAGAACATCACACATCCACATCTCTCGCACACACGCACGCACGCACGCACACACACACGCACGCACGCACATCAATCTCACACACACACACACACACACACACACACCAATCTCTCACACACACACTTCACACTCTCACTCACACTCACTCTCACTCACACTCACACACACATAGGAGTTAAAACTCTCACCCGGGTGACACTAGGTTACTCCAATAACAGACCATGCAAAATACCAAAATTAACATCTTTAAAATCTCACGCAGTGAAGATTACCTGGCTCTGGAGGTCACTCTGCTGTTTGGCGAACTGCGTCTCCTGCGTCTCGGGCAGATGTGAGTACAGACAGGATGACATGTCTCTCTTCCCCTCCTCTTTATATCTGACCTGCAGAGTTAAAATAACCTCCTGATAACCCACTGACCGCTAACATGACCCTTCAGATGCTGTGAGAGCCGTACCTCGCTGCAGGCGTCCGTCAGCTCTCTGGCCCGTCGAGTCTCTGGCGTCTCTGGCATGCGCGAGTAAAGAGACGAGGAGTTCACCTTCTCTTTATACTTCACCTGAAACCACAGACAGACGGGTCACTAACTCAACCAGCTCCAGCACCAGAGCTCAAACTGACCACAGCTCCAGAGCTGCAGAGTCCTCACACATCGTTAGGCTTGGGATCGTTTCATTTTATCCACTACGATTCTTATCGATTCCAATAAGAAAGAAGGCAACCAGTAGCGAGAATGCCCTCTGGCGACCTCATCACCAGTCCCTGGTGACATGTGTGAACGCAGCTTTACAGTGTGTTCACACCAGATGCTACTTGTGCGAATAAATTGCGCTATTCGCGCGTAGTTGGACACTTGAACATTTTGAGTTTACTTCATTCGCGCGTGAAACAACAGACGCAAATTCACGTCATAGGAGGGGCTTCTGACAGGCGGCTCCAGTCTCGTTGCGAAATTGTTGACATAGATTTTTTTGAGAGGGTAACTGTGTTTTGTGTGCTATGGGAGGCTGAAAAACGGCGTAGATAATAGCTCAAATTTTGTAAAGAGCGTTTTTTTACAACTTTCGGATTTCTGCCTCCACTCGCTGTGTCGTAATCACGTCACTACTAGAGCAAGCTCCTGATTGGTTAACGCGGCGCGAAATATTCGCCAAAGTTCAGATTTTTTTACTTTTTCAACGTTACGCGCATCAAACTCGAAACGCTAAATTTGCGCCCGCGTCATTCACGCGTACCATGTCATTCGCGCAAATCGCACCACAGGACTATTGCGTCTTTCAATTCAATTCAATATTATTTGTATAGCGCTGTTCACAATACAATCGTTGCAAAGCAGCTTTACAGGAAATTAAGTTTCTACAATAGATTTATATATTGCAGAAACTTTAAGACAAGTAAACAGTCAGTAATAAAATAGAAACAAACTAATCAATCAGCAACAGCACTAATAAATACAACTGAACCGAATTTCAGGTACAGAAACTAATTAAAAGTTTAAAAATACTGCATGGATTTATTTCATAAATAGATGATTAATTAAAGATATTGAGTCGAGATTTTCTTTAATTATTCCTGATCGTTAATGACAGGCGGTGTGTTTATTAGGCTGCTGTCTTCTTTTTCATGTCTACCTTCATTAAGACACAAACGGCTGTGTTTATGATCATATACTGGTGTATTTTTCTGCTCACTGGTTTATAAATATGAAAGAAGTCAGTTCTGGTCTGAAACACACAGAACGCTTGGAGAACGAACACGGATTGAGACACTGTTCTCTGAGCTTCAGACGCAAACAGATCTCAAGATCTTTCTTTCTAAAAATCCTTAAAAATACTTTTAAAATCACATTAAAGCGTCTTATCGAGAACACCAGGTTCTACTGTCTTTGGAGCCAATACTAAAATGAAACTGGTTTTCGATTCCCAACCTTACACATGATGCTGCTGCTGATGAAGCATTACCTCGCTCTGGATGTGTGCGGCGTCTCGAGTCTCTGGGAGCTGATGGTACAGAGATCTGCTCATCTGCTGCTTACTGGCCTCCTTATACTTCACCTGAACACACACACATCAAATCGGACGTATGTGGTATGAGTGTGTCTGTGTGAATGTGTGTCTGTGTGTGTGTGTAAGTGTGTGTGTGTGTGTGTGTCTGAGTGGGTGTGAGCGTGTCTGTGTGTTCATCCTCACGCTGCTCTGGAGTTCAGTCACTGTCTTCGTGAACTGTGTCTCTGGAGTCTCTGCCATCTGAGAATAAACACTGGAGCTTGTGAGCTTCTGTCCTTCAGTCTTATACTGAACCTGAAACACATGAGTGAGATGTGTTTATGTGTGTCCAGGAGTGTTTATGTGTGTCCAGGAGTGTTTATGTGTGTCCAGGTGTGTTTATGTGTGTCCAAGAGTGTTTATGTGTGTCCAGGTGTGTTTATGTGTGTCCAGGTGTGTTTATGTGTGTCCAAGAGTGTTTATGTGTGTCCAGGAGTGTTTTGTGTGTCCAGGAGTGTTTATGTGTGTCCAGGTGTGTTTATGTGTGTCCAGGAGTGTTTATGTGTGTCCAGGTGTGTTTATGTGTGTCCAGGTGTGTTTATGTGTGTCCAAGAGTGTTTATGTGTGTCCAGGTGTGTTTATATGTGTCCAGGTGTGTCCAAGAGTGTTTAATTATGTGTGTCCAGGTGTGTTTATGTGTGTCCACGAGTGTTTATGTGTGTCCAGGTGTGTTTATGTGTGTCCAAGAGTGTTTATGTGTGTCCAGGTGTGTTTATGCATGTGTCCATGTGTGTCCAGGTGTGTTTATGTGTGTCCAGGTGTGTTTATGTGTGTCCAGGTGTGTTTATGCATGTTCAGGTGTCCAAGAGTGTTTATGTGTGTCCAGGTGTGTTTATATGTGTCCAGGTGTGTCCAAGAAGTTTATGTGTGTTTATGTGTGTCCAGGTGTGTTTATGCATGTTTCCAGGTGTGTTTATGTGTGTCCAGGTGTGTTTATGCATGTTTCCAGGTGTGTTTATGTGTGTCCAAGAGTGTTTATGTGTGTCCAGGTGTGTTTATGCATGTGTCCAGGTGTGTTTATGCATGTGTCCAGTGTGTTTATGTGTGTCTAGGTGTGTCAGGTGTGTCCAGGTGTGTTTTTGTGTGTGTTCAGGTGTGTCCAGGTGTGTTTATGCATGTTCAGGTGCGTTTATGCATGTTCAGGTGTGTTTATGTGTGTCCAGGTGTGTTTATGCATGTTCAGGTGTGTTTATGTGTGTCCAGGTGTGTTTATGCATGTTCAGGTGTGTTTATGTGTGTCCAGGTGTGTTTATGCATGTTCAGGTGTGTTACCTGACTCTGAAGTGCGGTGAGATTCCGGAGCCGCTGGATCTCTGCGGTGTCGCTCATCTGTGAGTACAGCGATGAGGACAGATCCTTCTTCACAGCCTCTTTATACTTCAGCTGAGGGAAACACACCTGTGGTCAGTGTTACGCTCATGAGCGCGTGTGAATCTGCCTCAGTGCTGTGTATACCTCGCTGCGCAGCTCTCCGGCGTGTTTGGCGTGTTCGGTGTCCAGAGTCTCGGGAAGATGGGCGTAAAGAGACGTATCTGTTCTGTTCTTCTCTTTATATTTAACCTACATACACAGTCATGAGTAAATACACACACTTCCTCATCACACACGCTGAGCTCCGGTCATTCTGTCCGTGATGTGACACACATACGTGACTCTGCAGCTCGTAGGCGTCTTTAGCGTGTTCGGTCTGCAGCGTCTGCGGCATCAGGCTGTACAGATTACTCTCCGCTTCTTTCTTACCCTCCTGCTTGTACTGACGCTGAAAACAGAAGCTGCTTTACACCCAAACAAACAGACTGAACTTCTATACACTTGACTTCAGTCAGTAATATCAGTTACACGCGTGTTACCTCACTCTGGACGTCGCTCATGTGTTTGGCGAACTCTGTGTCTGCGGTCTGCGGCAGGAGCGAATACAGACTGACCTGATCATTCTTCTGCTTGTATCTGATCTGAGAACACATGATCATCAGTATTTAAACATCAGTCGTATGTAAACAATCACTGATTTATTCAAGCGCTCCATTAAAGGCAATATCTGTCAAACTACTACATTGACTTCCAAGTTTTTCCATTTATAAGCCAACCTAAATGCATCATCTTTAATGTCAAATTATTACATTTAATTGATAAATAGAAAGTAAATAAAATATGAAGTAAAAAAAGCTTCTGTAAAGCTGCCTTGCTACGATTTGCATCACGAAATGCGCTTTACTAATAAACATGAATTGAATAAATTCAACTAGAATAATAAGAGACTAATGGCTGTTACCGATCAAATGAAATCAGCATCAGATCGACACACAACGGTTCTGCTGGGTTTGTTTGGAATGGTTTTCATTGGAAAAGCAGCCTTTTTTACTCATGTGAAGTTGCTTGTGACATAAATATAAATCACAAAACATCATACAAGGACATTTTCTGCATTCATTATCTTGATTTCAGTAGCGTTGTTCCTCCAAGCCCTCGTTAATCTCTGATCCCGATTCATATTCAGTATGAGTTCATTCTGTAAAAACTGATCAGATGGTCTTAAGGAGTAACCCAGAACCAGCAGCTCACATCTAGTGCCCTATCTAGTGTAGATGAGCTCACCTGGTTCTGCGCGTCTGCGATCTCTCTGGCCGTCTGCGTCTGAAGTGTCTCTGGCATTCGAGAGAATAACGGGCTGGACAAGCTCTGTCTGCCGTCCTCTTTGTACTTCACCTGAACAGATAAAGTATGAGGATCTGGAGCTCGTGCGGGAATCTCACAGAGTTTGAACACAAGGCCTCTGTACCTCGCTGATGAGCGCGGTGGCGTGTTTAGCGTGTTGCGTGTCCAGTGTCTCTGGCAGCGTGGCGTACAGCGAGTCGCTCGCTTGCTGCTTCCCAGATGCCTTATATTTCACCTGAACGAAACATTCACTGATGAGAGACTCGGTAAATTAATGTTTTTCATCAGTCGAACCCATTTGAGGGCAAATATTTACTAGTAGTCTCCCTGGGATTTCAAGTTATTAATTCAGTAATTGAACAGCACATTCTCACGTTCATGTTTCTCTGATGTCAAGTAATGGGCACATTGTTTTTTAGTGTTTTATTTTGTTTGCTTTTATTGTTTTCCAGATGTCACGCCTACAATTTTCAATTTTTCAAGTGTTTTATTTTGATTGCTTTTCTTTGAAAATAAAGTCCTATCTCACTGGTAAGTCTTTCAAGGTTGTCTGGGGAGGTATCCAGAGCACATAAACTGATTACTGGGGTTCCCCAAGGATCCGTTCTAGGACCCCTCCTCTTCTCCACATATGCTACATCACTGGGGTTCCCCAAGGATCCGTTCTTGGACCCCTCCTCTTCTCCACATACACTACTTCACTGGGGTTCCCCAAGGATCCGTTCTAGGACCCCTCCTCTTCTCCACATACACTACTCACTGGGGTTCCCCAAGGATCCGTTCTTGGACCCCTCCTCTTCTCCACATACACTACTTCACTGGGGTTCCCCAAGGATCCGTTCTAGGACCCCGCTTCTTCTCCACATACACTACATCGCTGGGGTTCCTCAGGGATCCGTTCTTGGACCCCTCCTCTTCTCCACATACACTACATCACTGGGGTTCTCAGGGATCCGTTCTTGGACCCCTCCTCTTCTCCACATACACTACATCACTGGGGTTCCCCAAGGATCCGTTCTAGGACCCCTCTTCTTCTCCACATACACTACATCACTGGGGTTCCCCAAGGATCCGTTCTAGGACCCCTCCTCTTCTCCACATACACTACATCACTGGGGTTCCCCAAGGATCCGTTCTAGGACCCCTCCTCTTCTCCACATACACTACATCACTGGGGTTCCCCAAGGATCCGTTCTAGGACCCCTCCTCTTCTCCACATACACTACATCACTGGGGTTCCCCAAGGATCCGTTCTTGGACCCCTCCTCTTCTCCACATACGCTACACATCACTGGGGTTCCCCAGGATCCGTTCTAGGACCCCTCCACTTCTCCACATACACTACATCGCTGGGGTTCCTTAGGGATCCGTTCTTGGACCCCTCCTCTTCTCCACATACACTATCACTGGGTCCATCATACAGGAGCATGGATTCTCCTATCATTTCTACGCTGATGACACACAGTTCTATCTCTCATTTCGACCAGATGATCCAACGGTAGCTGCATGGATCTCAGGCTCATCTCGGCATGGATGATCACTTACAGCTCAACCTGGAAAAGACTGAGCTTCTTGTCTTCCCTGCCACTCCAACTCTACATGACTTCACCATCCAACTAGGTTATTCTACAATTACCCCATCAAGTTTGGTCAGAAATCTTGGCATAATCACTGATGACCAGCTGACTCTCATAGAAAGAGCAGACCGCAAAGACTACTCGATCTTGCCGGTTTGCATTACACAACATCAGAAAGATCAGGTCCTTTCTGACAAAGCAAGCTGCATAACTTCTTGTCCAGGCCCTTGTCATTTCTAGGCTGGACTACTGCAATGCTCTTCTAGCTGGACTTCCATCAAACACAATCAAACCTCTACAGATTGAGAATGCAGCAGCACGACTGGTCTTCAACGAGTCACTATGCGCTTTATCTTCTTTAGCCTACGTTCTCTCACCTCACTCTGCAGGTCCGACACGGATCTGACGAACTGCGTCTCTGGAGTGTCGGGCAGCTGAGAGTAAACGCTGGACGAGAGGCTTCTGCGGCCATCCTCACGGTACTCTTTCTGAAACACACACGGAGACGGAGTCACGCGTGATGGTCAGCATCATGAATGAAGCAGCAGTGAACCGAGCCGCACCTCACTGAGCACGTGCGAGATCTGCTGCACAAACATCATCTCTGCCGAATCTGGAATCGCAGTGAAGGAGGAGCCTGAGAAATCACTCTTCCTGACGCCTTTATAGGCCACCTGAGGGCAGAAGGTCAGACGGTCAGACGGAGGTCAGACGCGTGTGTGGAGGCGTGAGTGTGCGCAGTGCTACCTCGCTCTGGATGTGTGCGGCGTCTCGAGCGTGTCGAGTCTCTGGGGTCTCTGGGAGCTGATGGTACAGAGATCTGCTCATCTGCTGCTTACTGGCCTCCTTATACTTCACCTGAGGTCAACATGATTCACAATCCTGAAAGACCTGGGCTCAGAGACGGCTTATGGGGTCGCTAGGGTGTTCTGGATTGTTGTTAGGAGGTTGCTAAAGGAGTGGTTTTTATGGTGTTGTTAGGGTGTTGCTATGGTGGTCTCTAAGGTGTTTTTAGAGTTGTGTTTCAGAGTAGTTGTTAAGGGGTTGCTATGGAGGTCTCTAGCTTTGTTTCAGAGTGGTTGTTAAGGGCTTGCTATGGCAGTCTCTAGGATGATTCTAGAGTTGTGTTTCAGAGTGGTTGTTAAGGGGTTGCTATGGCAGTCTCTAGGGTGATTATAGAGTTGTGTTTCAGGGTGGTTGTTAAGGGGTTGCTATGGCGGACTCTAGGGTTCTAGAGTTGTATTTCAGAGTGGTTGTTAAGGGGTTGCTATGGCGGTCTCTAGGGTGCTTCAAAGTGGTTGAAAGGGTGTTGCTATGGTGAACAGGGACAGTGACTGATATATTGTTGATCTAATGGGTCTCAGTGAGTTCATACGTCACTCTGTAAGTTGGCGTTGTGTTTGGCAAACTGCGTGTCCAGCGTCTCGGCCATGAGCGAATACAGATTACTGGAGTTTTCCTGCACATCAGCTTTATACTTCAACTGAAACACACACAGACAAAACACTTCAACACAAACACCACTGAAAACACAAAGCATAAAGAAGATCCTAGATCAGTGCTTCTCAGCCAGACGCCGTAGGATGACGTAAAGTTATTATCTATATTACTTTATTTGTGCGGTCAAATACGCTGTTAATCGCATCCAAAATATTTTTTATAAATAATGTGTGTATATACTGTGTATATTTATTATGTATATATAAATACTAGTGGTGGGCCGTTATCGGCGTTAACGTGCTGCGTTAACGCGAGACTCTTATCGGCGATAAAAAAAATATCGCCGTTAATCTATTCTCAAAGTTGGGTTGGGAGCTGGGTCTATACTACGCAAGCTATGATGACTTTCACCCTGATATTTTAGCGCGGATGTATACCTAGCCGAATTGCACTGTAGGGGGCGAGAACGAGTCTTCGAACTAGAGGCTCGCAGTCCGTGATGGACAGATTGTTAACGGCTGGTCTATGTGGTAATACAATCGGGCAGGACATCCAAACGCTCACCTATCATTCATCAACCTCAAATATGGCTTTTCATCTGAAAGATGTATGTAGTAGCAACTTTACATGGCCGCTCAATATGATGTTAACCTAGAGAAACGTGCGCTATTGAAGTGTTTGTGTGGAAGCGCGTTTGCTGCAGGACAGGCTCCGGTGCGATCACTTGCTCTTACATCTCCGTCATTCTTGGTCATACAGATAAAAGTAGCCTAATACATCTTTCGAATCTGTAAAGACTCTACGTTTATTTGTGTGCACTCAGAATAACAACAAAACGTTGCGCTTTTAAGCAAACAGGATGCGCTTTAGGTCTCATGTGAACTTGAGAATTCACTCCCGTGTCACCCTCTGCTTCGAACCTGTGTGTATGCCTAACGTTACTGTGAAATTACCACATCAGACGTGACGTGCTAACATGGATGCAGCTATGAAGCCGCCGGGTTTGCTTCAGGGAAAATTTATTTTTAAGAAGCTTCCCAATGGAAACTGTAAACAGTTCATCACGACGTCTTATGTAGGCCTACAGTTCAAAATTCATGTTTAACTGAATAAACAGTTAGTAAACACAAGTACATCTTATTGAACATAGTTTATTTTCATCACCAATTATCATAGCAGAACAGCTTTCTCAAGCAGTTTGTGATGCATTTTGGAAACAGGAGATGAGCCCCTGGTCTAATGCGCCACCTGGCTTGAGAAACCCGTTCTCAAAGACTTACTTTTAGCCATTATTTGGGTAGCACACATATTCTGAATGCCTTCGGCAGAATTCAAATGAGCCATTTTAATCTAGATTAATTCCAAAATTAATCTAGATTAAAAAAATTAATCTATGCCCACCCCTAATAAATACACACATACAGTATATTTCTTGAAAATATTTACATAAGTATAAATATATTTAATATATAAACATAACATATTTTTCTTAAATATATACATGAGTGGGTGTATTTATATATACATAATAAATATACACCGTATACACACACATATATTTTATGTAAACAAAAACGTTTATTTAGGATGCGATTAATCGTTCGATAGCACTAATAAAAATACACACCAAAAAAAACAAAATTCTTACTTATTTTTTCTCTTATTTTGTTTTACTTTTATGATATAAAGTTTTGTTATCCATTAAAATTTATCATTTATTTCACAATGAATTTATTTCACAATAAAACAATTACAAACACAAAAAAACAAAATATTTTGCATTAAATTCAGGCGATTACAAATACATGTAAAAAAAAATTACTCAAGACTTACTTTAAAATAAAATACAAATGTATCAAAATTAAATTCTGTTCATGGGGTCAGAAAAATAAACAGTCTCTTTTAAGTAGATTTTTCTGTTTGTTAAGATACCCTTGTGAAAAATACATTTATTTCATGCTAAGTATATTACAAATATATTTATGTACTTAATAAAAATACCCTGCAATTGCACTATTGGTATACTAAACTGGTCTACTTAAAGTCTACTAAATTGGAACAACTAATTTTGTACTTAATGCTCTTTAAGTAGTGCTGAAGTCCAACTGAAGATATGCCGAAGTATATCTGATTGTATATCACTTTTAACAAGGATATTTGTGCTGGAAAAGACAAACAAGACTGAGATCCGTCCTGTTCTGATGATGTTCACCTCGCTCTGGAGCTCCATCTGCTGCTTCACAAACTCGTTCTGTGGCGTCTCAGTCATCAGCGAGTATAAACTGCTGCCCATCACAGATGCCCGGCCTTGCCTGTACTTCAGCTGAGCACACAACAGAACACACACATCATCAATCAACACACACACACACACACACACACACACACACACACACACACACACAAACGCGTCATACCTCGCTCTGGATGTGTGCGGCGTCTCGAGCGTGTCGAGTCTCTGGAGTCTCTGGGAGCTGATGGTACAGAGATCTGCTCATCTGCTGCTTACTGGCCTCCTTATACTTCACCTGAACACACACACACATCATCATCATCATCATCATCAGTTCGTCAGACGTTGATCACGCACCTGACTCTGCAGCTCAGAGATGCTCCTGCTGAACTCTGTCTCTGGAGTTTCTGGAAGCTGAGAGTAAATGCAGCTGCTGATGCTCTCCTGCTCTGCTCGCGGTATTTATTCTACACACAGAGACACAGAGACGTCACACACCTCTTCTGCCAGTGTAAACCTGCTCTGATCTTAATCTGTCTGATTCACCTCGCTGACGCTCTCGGTCATCTCTCTGGCCAACTGGATCTCCGGCGTGTCGGTCAGCGTGGAGAACAGAGAGCTGGATGCACTCGTCTGGCCCTCCTTATACGTCACCTGACACAATGTTTATTTGATCAAAAATACAGTAAAAATATGAAATATTATTTTTATATAAAACGGCTGTTTTCTATGTGAATATGTGTTAAACTGTAATTTATTTCTGTGATCAAAGCTGTATTTTCATATTTTCATCATCATTACTCCAGTCTTCAGAGTCACATGGGCTTCAGAAATCAGTATAATATAAAACATTTCTGATTATTATCAATGTTGAAAACATTCAATATTTTCGTGGAAACCGTGATGCATTTTATTTTTCAGGATTCACAGATGAATAGAAAGTTGAAAAGAACCATTTATTTGAAACAGAAATCTACTGTAACATTATAAATGACTTTACTGGTAATTTTGATCAATTTAAAGCGTCCATAATAAGTAAAAGTGTTCATTTCTGTATTTTTGCACCTGGCTCTGTAGCTGGGACGCTTCTTTAGCGTGTTGAGTCTCCAGGGTTTCTGGCAGCTGTGAGTACAGACACGTGGAAGCGTTTTTTCGACCGGCTTCTCTGTATTTATTCTGTCAGACAATGAGAGCAGGTGTGAGAGCGCAGTCACATGACATCACACAGGTGAACATGAATGAAGTGTGTGTGTTACATCGCTCTGCAGATCCGTCATGTGTTTGGCGTGTTGCGTGTCAGTCGTTTCGGGCAGCTGAGAGTACAGACTACACGACAGCTTCTTCCTCCCGTCCGCTTTATATCTGACCTGAAACACCATCATCACCACTTTCATCATCATCACCACCATCACTACCATCATCACCACCATCACCATCATCATCACCATCATCAACATCACTATCACCATCATCACCCCATCATCATCACCATCACTACCATCATCACCCTAACCATCATCATCACTATCACCATCATCAACACCATCATCATCACCATAACCATCATCATCATCACCATCATCAACACTTTCATCATCACCATCACCATCACTACCATCATCATCACCATCACAACCATCATCAACAATACTATCATCATCATCACCATCACCACTTTCATCATCACAACCATCATCACCACCATCAACACTTTCATCATCACCATCATCACCCTAACCATCATCATCACTATCACCATCATCAACACCATCATCATCATCACCATAACCATCATCATCATCACCATCATCAACACTTTCATCATCACCATCACCATCACTACCATCATCATCACCATCACAACCATCATCAACAATACTATCATCATCACAACCATCATCACCACCATCAACACTTTCATCATCACCATCATCACCACTTTCATCATCACCATCACCTTCACCATCATCAACACTATCATTATCATCATCACCATCATCATCATCACCACCACCATCAACATCACTATCACCATCATCACCACTTTCATCATCACCATCACGATCATCACCATCACTTTCATCATCACCATCACGATCACCACCATCATCATCATCACCATCACTACCATCATCACCACTTTCATCATCACCATCACCACCATCATCATCATCACCATCACTACCATCATCACCACTTTCATCATCACCGTCACCATCACCATCATCATCACTTTCATTATCACTATAGACATCTGAGCGTGTTTTTAGCGTGTCGAACCTCGCTCTGCAGGTCCCTCATCTCTCGAGCGAACTCCGTGTCTGGTGTGTCGGGCATCAGTGAGTAAAGATTGACACACAGATCCCTGCGTCCATCCTCACGGTACAGCGTCTGAACACACACACACACCACACACACACACACACACACACATCAGCATTACAAACACACACACACAACACACAATCAAATACACACACATCAGCATCACACACACACCACACTCAATACACACATCAGCATCACACACACACACACACATCTGCATCACACACAATACACACATCAGCATCACACAAACAATACACACACACAACACACCACACACTCATTCTGCTCACACTGCAAACAAACTGATGCTCTTTCTCAGTATTTTTGGCTTGATTTCCAATGCAAATGTCTACAAATTCATAAATCGAGGTACATAAAAAAAAAACTGTATTCATTCCTCACTGACAGATATATGTTTCCCGTTTTAAGCATAAGTCACTTTAATTTTTATAAATGTCTCAGAAAACAAGACTTAATTTCTCCATTTTGTATCTTGATTTAAGAGTCTTTAAACATCTGTGCTGGAAAACAAGACAAAAATACAGAGCAAGACATTCGTTTGGCAACATTTAATTCCATGACTTTCTAACTTTTTAGTTTTTTTTATGGAGTTATGCCGGTTTACTGATCTGCAGATGACCTTTAATTATTAATATCATGTGTCTGAATGATTTTTGTGGCTCTGGCGTTCTCGTCTCACCTCGCTGTACAGCTGTGAAGCGTGTTTAGCGTGTAGAATCTCTAATGTTTCAGGAACACACGAGCACACGCCATTCACCAGCTTCGTTCTGCCATTGTTATTCTTCCTCTATTGAAGACACACACACACATACAAAAGGACACAGAATGCTACACATTTTACAGGTGAAACGACGATGATGGGAGCAGGTAAAGCACCTGCATGATTCTCTGATTCAGATTCTCACTGGGAATCATGTGATCGTACCTCAGGGTGAGATGATAGACACTCTCTCCTTCATCTGTGTGTGACCTACAGGAGACACAGACCATAAGCACACACACATCCCCTGTATTTGTGTGAAAGATCATCAGAGCAGAGGTCAGTACCTCTGTCTGAGCATCTGTGGCGACTGTCACCTGCAGCTGCAAAAAAAATTAAAATCAATTTAAAGCAGTCAGGAACTGAGAAACCAAAATTCCCTTGATCTTTTGACATATAAGAGGTCAGTTAGAGGTCTTGTTAGTATACAAACAGCTTATATTGAAGGCGGTCTGCCAACGACAGCTTGTGAGAGTGCCACTCTATGATGCAATAGTGTGGATAAGCCCCGCCTCCACAGAAGATTATCAACGCCTGCTTCTACATCGCTGCCTGCTTAGCCCCGCACACCGACTCTACAGCGTTGCCAGTTTAGCCCCGCCCACCGATTCTACAGCGCTGGCCGTTTAGCCCCGCCCACCGATTCTACATCGCTGCCTGTTTAGCCCCGCCCACCGATTCTACAGCGCTGCCTGTTTAGTCCCGCCCACCGATTCTACATCGCTGCCCTCTTAGCCCCGCCCACCGATTCTACATCACTCTGTTTAGCCCCACCCACCGATTCTACTTCTGATCCCAACATTAGGAAAGAGTGAATTAACTTTATGTCATTTCGCATCATTTAGAACTCAGTCCTTTGTTCACTTAATTTTACTGTGGATTCTTTAACAAACAAGACACAATTCGACGCAGGATTTTCAGAAAGATTTAAACCTAAAGACGATACAGTGCGACTATATTGGATACGTCAGTAATGCTGCAACACAAGTGTGAGTAACTGTTCTCATTACGAGATCACTATTACTTTCGTCTGTTAAACAGATCGTTAGATGTGGAGTTATTTATGTGTTTTTTGACCTAATCCCCAGCAGCGTCCGTCTGTGAGGAATGTAGGCTGTCAATCACACACAACTATTAGCCAATCACAGCAGGGGCGTGTACTTCCAAGTCTAAAATCCCAGACCCCTTTAATAACAAAACAATAAAAGAACAATGTTTCTTTAATGCATGAAACTGTAACGTCTGTGATACTCTGAATGTCTGTAACCTCCAGCAATTCCTCCTCCATTTATAAACATATAATTTAATACATATAATAAAACAGATCATCAGTTGCTCTGTCTGCCTGTCTCAAACATGAGATCGATTACTGAGTGTTTGTCATGATGAGACTAAAGCCAGCTGATGCTGCGAGACACACATTGACCGTCTGATTCTTCATTATCCTGCGGTTTAATCAACATCGTTACTAACAAACACTCCACACACACATTTAGTATTTTGAGAGCGCAGGGAGAGTTATATCATGGGAGTGGGCGGGGCTAAAGAGATTCGTTTTACCACCATCTGCTGTTCAACATGATTGTTTAAACATAAGTTATAATAATGCAGACTGATGGTTTCAACTAAAGCATAGAGCACTCATTAACATGGGTTAGGATCCTTCACTAAAGAAGGAAATTAATGGGGTTTTTGCTTCATTCACACTCACCTCATGGGCCACTGAGTTTGGATCAGGACTCGGATCAGAAGGTTTTGGGTCAGGATTCAGATCAGAAGGTTTTGGATCAAGATTCAGATCAGAAGGTTTTGGGTCAGGATTCAGATCAGAAGGTTTTGGGTCAGGATTCAGATCAGAAGGTTTTGGGTCAGGATTCAGATCAGAAGGTTTTGGGTCAGGATTCAGATCAGAAGGTTTTGGGTCAGGATTCAGATCAGAAGGTTTTGGGTCAGGATTCAGATCAGAAGGTTTTGGCTCAGGATTCAGATCAGGTCTTGGATCAGGATTCAGTTTAGGATTCGGATCAGAAGGTTTTGGCTCAGGATTCAGATCAGGACTCGGATCTGAACTTGGATCAGGATTCAGACCAGAAAGTTTTGGCTCAGGATTCAGATAAGGATTCGGATCAGAAGGTTTTGGGTTAGGATTCAGATCAGAAGGTTTTGGGTCAGGATTCAGATCAGGTCTTGGATCAGGATTCAGTTTAGGATTCGGATCAGAAGGTTTTGGCTCAGGATTCAGATCAGGACTCGGATCAGGACTCGGATCTGAACTTGGATCAGGATTCAGACCAGAAAGTTTTGGCTCAGGATTCAGATAAGGATTCGGATCAGAAGGTTTTGGGTTAGGATTCAGATCTGGATTGGATCAGGACTCAGATTAAGATTTGGCTCAAGATTCCGACCAGAAGGTTTTGAATCAGGATTCAGTTTAGGACTCAGATCAGGACTCGGATCAGAACTTGGATCAGGATTCAGTTTATGACTCAGATCAGGATTCGGATCAGAAGTCAGATCAGGACTCATTCCAGGACTCGGGTCTGGATCGACTGTGATGGCTGATGGTGAATCCTGTGAGAAACACACACATGCGCACACACAACCACACCACACACACACATGAGCGCGGCCCGTCGTGTGAAGGTCACTGTGACTCCTCTCGTCAGCCTCTCACCTCAGCGGTCAGCTCCACACCTCGGTCCATGGGTCCAGCAGCTTCTTCAGCAGACATGACTGAAACAGGAGCTCGGAGCGCAGTGCTAGACGCAGCTGACCGGAGCGATGCTTCAGCTCGACTGACCAGCTTCTGCTCCGGAACAGCCTTATCAGACGCTTCCCCGTTTAGAAGCACTCGAGCGTTATCAGCGCAGAGGAGAAAGTGTCGCACACAGAAAGGAATGACAGAGATATGAGCACCTCACACTGACCTTTACCATCACTAGTAGTACTAGTGCTCATAGTATGACAAGTTAACCCACAGTTAACC
>QVTF01005526.1:0-28844 GCA_003573665.1 Oxygymnocypris stewartii
TGAAAAAACTTGAAAAACTGAGAAAAATGTATTAAAAAAAATATAATAATTATAATTATATATATAAAATACATAGAAATCAAACAAATCAAATAATAATGGAAAAAACACAACTAAATTATGAAAGCTTTAACTAAAACAATTTCAAAATAGAACTAATCTAATGTATACCTTGAATGCACGTCGCTCTGGATAAAGGCATCTGCTAAATGCATACATGTAAATGTATATAATAACTTTGAGTGAGAAACACACTAAACCGTAAATATTAATAAAACTATAATAGCATCTCAATAATACTAAAATAACACTGATTTGCATGAAATCACATGCATTCTTATCAAAACGTACTCAAATGAAGTGGCGTTTCGGATCTGGGGTCGTAATACATGGAGCTTATAATATGACAAAACTATTTGAATTTGAATTGTGTAAATTTGAATTATTAACAAGTGTCATTTAACAAAACTGAATATTATGTGTCATTTAACATAGTTCTGAATTAGATTTTTTTAAACTCGAATAATGAACATTTGAAATTGAACGCAATTAAAAAAAAATTTTTTGTTCTGAATTCTTTGACTGCAAATATGCAATGTTCATTATTCGAGTTTAAAAAAATCTAATTCAGAACTATGTTAAATTACACATAATATTCAGTTTTGTTAAATGACACTTGTCAATAATTCAAATTTACACAATTCAAATTCAAATAGTTTTGTCATATTATAAGCTCCATATACAGTATACCTAGAACAGTTTTTATCTTGACAGCGTCTTGAAAATGCAACGCTCTTGGAGCAAGACTCCTAAAAACAAGGAGACGTGACACGCAATGCACATGTACTTCTGAAATCAGCGGTGGAAGTGTTGGTATTCAACACTGTTACAATTATATACAACAGATTATGCAAGGTCTGTACAGCCTCTTTCGATCAGACAAAAATGTTACTCTGAGCAACTTAGCTTTTGTCTGATGCACTATGTGGATGTAACCCACAACAAAGAGCTAGAGAGTGTTTTTGCTCATAGAATTAAAACGGCAGGATTTAAGGTCAGTCTGCACATGATATCTGCAACAGCCCGGTCCTGTCCAGCGTCACTCTACACTCTTACAAATAAAGGTACTTTAAGGGGGCTTTCACAGCAATGCACTGAAAGAACCGTTAGTGCAAAGGAAAGATTGCATGGAAGGTTTTCATGCAACTATGGACACCAATAAAGAACCTTTATTTTAAAAAGTTGACTGGCTCTTATTAGTCTTCTTGAGAAGGAAGCGACCAATAAGAGCACCTTCGAGAACTAAAACACTGACACTCGTCCATGGACAGTTTAGAGGGGAAAATAGCTTTCAGAAGGCCTTTAATAACACTGCCAGGTGTTTGGCTGCCAAGTTCAAAGATGGCCAGACCCTGGGACACTAATGGAGCCGGAGAGTGCAGCCGAGACACAAAGCTGAAGGCCAATTATCGGCTCCTGAATTATGAATGATGGAGATCTTCCAGCTCGGACATATCACAGCAGGCCACGAGCGGAGCTCGGTCACCGGAACATTATGAGCCTGCTGAACATCAACTGTAAATCACGAACGGAGAGGAAAAGACATGTATGTTTGAAAGCATTGAAAATGATTGATGCACAATTATACAGTGATATGTATCGTATCGTATCGTGAGCCCTAGAAAATAACGTGATTAAAGTTCACCCAAGCCTCATGTTATTCAAACCTGTAAATACTCTGTGTAATAGATGTTAGTCAGATTGACAATGTTATTAATTTGATATTTTATTAACATTCTGGATTGCATTTTAGTCTAGGGACCAATTCTCACTATTATCTAATTGCTTAGCATGCATATTACTAGCATATTGGTTGTTTATTAGTACTTATAAAGCACATATTGTCTTATTCTGCATATTATAGATCCCTTGATTCGATCCCTTAAGCTAAACTAACAACTTCCTCACTATTAATAAGCAGCAAATTAGGGGGTTATTGAGTAAAAGTCATAGTTAGTTAGTTAAAAGTGAGAATTGGTCCCCAAACTAAAGTGTGAATAGATATTTTTATAATTAGGATGGCAATGAAAAAACATGCTCTTTGTGAATGGCCCCTAATGTGCCTTTTTCATGATTATTTGAATATCTAATTATGTAGGATTGAAGTAGAAATACATGATTTTGTTGATATTGGGTTGCGTTCCACAATGGCAGAATGAAAGTGAACTATAATTCGCTCATATTCTGATAAACTCCATCTGTGCATCACAGAAGAAAGCAGGTCGATCGGGTCTGACATCACAAGGGCAAGTGAATTATGAGTGAGTTTTCTTTTAGACCTAGTCTACCAAACGCATAAAACACATGCAATAGTCTCAGTGTTTACAGTATTAGTGAATGAGTAACAGCAGAGTGACGTGTGAATGTGCTCAGACGCCTGTACGCTTCATAATGAAGACAAACACCAGGCAGACACACCTGTCACACTCCATTCACGTCTAGGACAATCTCCTGAGCTGTACTGTAGCAGCAGCATCACTGAAGAGACCGCAGATCAGACACGTGTTGGGTAAAGTCTGGACTGTTTCGTGAAGAGGGGAAACCCACAGCCTACTGCTGCTATTTATTCTCTCTCCGGCACAGAGGTGGGAAAGATCCTCTATAACTCCATCAGAGCACAAACACATCTGACTTTAGCATGTTATTCTTCATAATCAACTTAATAACTCAAGACTCTGACTACTGTGTGACACGCCCACATTTTCAGCATCCAATCAAAACCAGTGTTTCTCTTATTGAATGTGTGCTTTGCTTGACGTTTGGATAGTTCAAAGCTTTGGCAGCTTGACGTCCTGATGAGTGACATGCTGCGACTTTGCAATGCTTTCAGAATATTGTTTATGTTTATTTGAGCGGCCCAATCACACGAGTTTGGGGCGGGACTATCGGTTTGACTGAACAATGGCAGATGGGGAGTGCTTGGGAAGGAAACACTCAGCAATGACACACAGGTCCATGTACAGTAATAACACCTGACTGATGGTCAGAACTGGTGAAAGTGTGTCATCTGACTTCTGATATGCAGGATATTCTATGAAATAGGATGCATTCAAGCCTTCATCGATTCATGAGAATCAGAAAAATATCTTTAAGATGCTTTTCATTGTCTCTGGCAGCAGATGCATGAAGAAAGAAAAGAAAACCGCATGCATATCCACAGCAAAGCACAAACACACACGCAGTCACACACACACCAAAATAATGACATCACTTACTTTGGAGGACCACGGCTGCAAGCAGTTGGCATAGCAACGGACGAGGAAAGCCATTTCCCAAATAAGAGAGGGAAACTTTCCAGCTAACGAGAAAAGCAAGAGCGAGTTCCTCTGAGGATCCAAACGAACAAACACTCGACCTGGCCGTTGATGTCGAAGAACGAGAGAATCACGCAGTATCCGTGTCATCAGGGATCACCAGAAACGAGCCTTGCAGGATCAATTCTGTGCACAATTATATTACAGACCCAACAGCACTCCACAAACTTCCTCTTCACACGAGCACAACTCCAGGAGTCCAGAAGACTCGATGCATCTGCACCCTTCTGGTCCCGCGCTGCACTGGAGTCCGAGCCCAACGCAGACGCTATCTGGGGAGAACAGCAGAATTTCGGCTCTGGGGCTCGTCCCGCTGCTTCATCCAGCCTCCGAGTGCACATCCCTGGCCGGTGACGCTCCCTCGAGACACATCCATCGATTGGACGCTCTGCCACTGAAGACGGTGCGTCTAGGAGTGAGAAGCACGGAGAGAAGCCCGGCAGAAAGCATGACATCACCTGTGCTGGGAGGGGGTGGGGTGGGACGGGGGGGGACTGCATTAGAGCGATTGGCTGCGCTGAGGAGAAGAGAGGAGAGGAAACGCGAGCGTCTTTATTGATCAGACAACAGCCAGCGTCTTCTGCAAACTGCACTGTGCACAAACACAGTTCATATATGACAATGACGGGGTGCATAAATCACTGCTGGAGGAGGCGGATGGCGAAATCCGTTGTTATGCAAATGTATTCCTTCTGCATGTGCGCCGTGATCTGTTGCGCTCTTTTGTGAGTGTGACAAAGGCACACTTCTGCAGTGGCATGAGGAAAAGAGAGGCCTATAATCAGGCTGGGAACACAATGCAAAGCACTGCATTAAAAACACTGCATGTCATTTTTGCTGCAGCTGCGTGAACACACTGATGTGTTCATCAAGTGAGCATCTTCTCTGAAGATGTTTTGGGAAGTGCGTCTGAATCCCATGCGTGCTCGCCTCATAAGCATGACATCATCTCTTTCAGAGGCAGCCATGGGAGCGCAGCACATAGAGCTTCCCGAGGACTGAGCGAGGTGCTGCCTCGGAGCGGCTTCCCATCCCTCAGTTTGGTTCGCTTCAGGCACACATCAGAATCAGAGACGCAGCACACACGGGAAAGACTTGAGAGCGGAATCCTAAGACGCTTTTCTGCAGGGTTCCATCACTCTGTCGCATTTATTTGATATGAACACTTAACATGTACCTGTATTCAAATGGGAACAGTAAGTGTACACAGAAATGGCATGTAATGCAGTGGTGGTGCAGTTCACTTTAAATGTTTGCAAGCAGCATACCTCAGGATTATTGTTTTCCCAAATCTATGTAATAGTATTTTTTTTCCAACTGCATCAGATGCAAATATTTCTCCAGATTAGGCATGAAGAGCATATTTATTATATTGTATTATTTTAAAAAATCTCACACGCAGAAACAAATCACTACTACATTATAATACATGTAATAATATAATATTTAGGTGGTTTAAAGGCTCCCCAAAACAGTATGTATGTGAAAACAGTGATGCAGCTTAATGCAGTCAAATATCAGTGAGCCATTAATGTGGTTTGATTATAAAAAAAAAGAGTAAAATATGTGTTGTGTAAAAGATAAATGTGCTTTAAAACTATATGTTGTATTGTAGATATATATATGTGTGACCCTATATATGTGTGATCTTAAGTCGCTGGGGTATATTTGTAGCAATAGCCAAAAATACATTGTATGGGTCAAAATTATAGATTTTTCGTTTATGCCAAAAATCATTAGGATATTAAGTAAAGATCATGTTCCATGAAGATATTTTGTAAATGTCCTACCATAAATATATTCAAACTTAATTTTTGTTTAGTAATATGCATTGCTAAGAACTTAATTTGAACAACTTTAAAGGAGATTTTCTCAGTATGTTGTTTTTTTTTGCACCCTCAGATTCCAGATTTTCAATATTAGTATCTCAGACAAATATTGTCATATTATAACAAACCATACATCATGAAAATATTATTTATTCAGCTTTTCGAAAATTGACACTTATGACTGGTTTGTGGTCCAGGGTCACAAATATATGTTTATATTTTAAATATATGTATATATAATATAAATTATTTAAATATATATATATATATACACACACACATGTAAATATTTTAGAAATATTTACATGCATGTGTGTGTATTTATATATACATAATAAATGTACAGAGTACACACACATATATTATGTAAACAAAAACTTGTATTTAATAATAATGCACTAAATTATTTATATGAAATTATTCAGTTAAACGTAATAACTGCGACAAGCTTAAAAGGACAGCTCACCCAAAAATATTTTTGTTCTAGTTGTTCCAAACCTGTATGAGTTTCTTTCTTCTGCTGAAAGATATTTTGAAGAATGTTGACAGTTGACGGCAGCCATTGACTTCCATAATATTTTTTCCATACATTCTTTAAAATATCTTCTTTCGTGCAAAACAGAAGAAGCAAGCTCATACAGCTTGGAACAACTTGAAGGTGATTAAATGATAAAACATTATGGGTGAACTATCCCACTACAAACCTGCTTTAGCCGTGTTTACTGAGCAGGCTGAACAGACCTGCGGTGAGGCTGTAGAGAGCGTAAACAGAAGACTGACAGGATGTGCTTCCTGTCTGACAGAGTGTGTAAGAGATGAGTGTCATGGTTGCTGGTTCAGAAGCCTCGACTCACGTGCGTGGAGCATCAGTGCCGGCGTCTCGCGGCTGATTAATGCGTCTGCGCTGTAACTAATGAGAGCACACTGAGGAAGGGGCGTCTGTATGCCCACGGCTCTCACTGTCTCTGTGGCTCTCTGTGACAAGCCGGTGGGACAATACCTCTCACGCAGGCTTGATATTCATCAGTTTTCTTCATGCTAACCAAAATATGCGCTAGCAGTAGTTAGCCAATCAAAATGTTTTTACAATTCATGAAAAGCTTCTGCAGCCAGTCAGTAGAATTACAGGAGCTTATTCGTTTTGAAGCACTGGAGAACCAAAATGCATTCTAATGTGACAAATTATGACGTTAAATTCATGAATATTGTAAATGAGTGATTTAGGTTAGTTATTTGCATAAAACGAGCCCACACCATTAGCTTATAGGGGCTTTCATCACTCTCAGCAAACACAGAACACTCTCTATAGCCGGGGGGTACTATAGGTGCTGAAGATTAATGTATTTTTATTATAATTTGCACTCAAAAAGAGCACAACAGTGTGATTTTAATTAAATACACACATGCACAGTAGTAAATGCTGCGTGATCTCTGCAAGTGCTGTGAGTTTGAGTCGCTTATGATATGCATTTGAAAAAAGCCACATGCATCAAACAACTCAGAGAAGCATTAATAAACCTGTTGTCCAACAAAAGAGAGCATTCAATAACAGGATTTTACTCCACAACATCAGTCAAGTGTTTGAAATAACTTCTATCTGATGTAGCTTCTTTTCACAGAATGAGGCAGAAAATATATCCTGCTGTAATAATGCCAATGTCAATTAGCATTGGATTATAAATATTCTTTATTATTATGAAAATACCAGAGATGGCTTGAAGAACACAGATCAACCATTTAATGTTGCATATTGTCGTGTGTTTACTGTCTTCATGTTTGATCAGTTCAATCGTTTCTATCTTCTTTTTGTTCGGCTACAGCGATCGCTGTATGTCTTTGCCCATATGAGGGATTTCCTGGAGCGTCATCATTTTATGACATCTGTGACACATATCTGGCGTCCAGTATGAATGAAACAGACTCTAAAAATAATACTTCTCTATAAAGACATTTGTTGAACATTCCGAGTTTTTTTGATACGGAGTATGAATTCTTTTTTTTCTGCAATAACAGTCTATAGCAAAACAAACTTTAAATTCACATTTTTGTTCCATGTTTTTTTTATGTTCAGTATTATTTTAAATAGGGCAAGGACAAGCAAGATTTAGATAGGTCATAAACTGCATTTCTAAATAAGAAAATATTTCCTTAAATAAGTCTTATGATGCAAATTGAACTTGAGTACCCGTGCTATACCCTATACTGCTGCAGAAAGATCCTCGAGCAAAGTGTCCTGTCCTCAAAGCGGTTTAAAACACAGACCCAGATTACAGACCTCTCATTAGCCAGCTGCACAGCTTTTGCTGTGTGTGATGAAAGATATTTAGGATGAAAAATCTTTCAATAAATTTCACCGTAAGAAAATGATAAGGCCACCCAGAGTGTGGTTTTTGCATGCGTGGGCACTGTTCCTACATTTTTATTATAAATTAAGAATGATTTTGTATTATTTAATAATAATAATCAATCATAATATTATGAAATTATTTGTTATTATTATAACAACATAGTGCATCCAAAGAGAATGAGCTACTGGTTAGATATATATTTATTTTTTATGTTATTTTATTTTATTTTTTTTACATCCTTGGTATTAATGAGAGTTCATGAGAGTAATCCAACTTATCAACTTGTTTTGTGAACAGATCAAAATACTCTTTAAACTGACATACATGCATACATAAATAAATACATACATAAAATAATAAATACATAAATAAATTAAATAATAATCGAAGAAATGGCTTGTTCTAGAACACTGCTACTCGCTGCTTTCCTCATAAAAAAGACTTGTAAAACAGCACATGAACTGTATGATTACTGATCTGATGATTTTGTGTGAACACGTCAGTTTCTCCAAAGTTTCTTCTTTTGTGGTCCAGGGAAAATGACCGTTTTTGCACAATCTACTGAGTGACCAGTACTAGGGAGTTACCGTCTGCAGGGTTTACACTACACTTCCTGTTATTCTTCCAGCTCTTCACACACACACACACACACACACACACTCGCGCACACACTCGCGCACACACACACACACGCACACTTGCACACACACACACACACACTCGCGCACACACTCGCACACACACACACACACACACACACACACACACCACACACACACACACACACACACACAAACACACCACACAAAAGCAGAAAACAGCAAAAACAACAAACACAACTCAAAACATCGAAACAAAAACACAAGCGAAAACAAAAAAAAAAAAAACAAAAACAAAAAAAAAAACAAAACAAAAACACAAAAAAAAACACACAAAAAAAAAACACACACACACACAACAACAACCAAAACACACACACAAACAAAAACAAACACTCCAACACACCACACAAAACACAAACAATCGAACACACACACACACATCGCACACACACACACACACACTTGCACACACACACACACACACACACAACACTCGCACACACACACACACACACTCGCACACACACACACACACACACACACACACACACACACACACACACACACACACACACACACACACACACACACACACACTCCCACACACTCACACACACACACACTCGCACACACACACACACACTTGCACACACACACACACACACAGAGTGAAAACCATTCATCACGAGAGATCTCTGCTGTGAGTGGATGAAAATATGAAGCGGCCCACGAGGCCGAGCTGGATGATGTCATCCTCTAAATTTAGACCTCCAGCGCAAACAGCTGCAGAGATGCTCCATGTGAAGCTTCCAGCCGCTCTCATGCAGCACACTCGATCGTTGGGCAAAACAAGTGCATTTTTCCAAACTACAACCCTGATTCTCAGCCACGGAAAACAAGACGTGCTCTGCTTGACAGTTTAAGGTCACTCTGACTTCACTTGAAGGAAAGCCCCGGGCCGGCCACTGATATAAGGATATTAAAACGCTCTTGTTCTGTTTCCACTGGCAGATCGGAGCGCTTGTGGAATCTAATCTGCACAGAGTCACGTGAACACGAAGAGCGGCGCTCCTGCACTGCAGCTGAAAATACGACTGATGCATCGACAAGCGTTTATAACTGCATTGAGATTCCATAAACTGGAGCGCTCAAATATTTCAGTGCAAAATGCCATTATGCCTTCTGAGCAGAAACTGGTTCAAAGTGCTCCCTTGGTTATTAGCATATTGATAAAGTGTTTCATGTGCATGCGCTGTGAGAAGCTCGTCACAATTAATGTTTTTAAAGTATCTTAATTTCATCAAGGCTGCATTTACATGATTAAAAATACAGAAAAAACTAATACTGTGAAATATTTATACATTTAAAATAACGTTTTATATTTGTATATACTTTATAATATAGTTTATTCCTGTCACATGATCTTCAGAAATCATTCTAATATGCTGATTTATTATCAATGCTGGAAACAGTTTGCTGCTTAACATTTTTTGGAACCTACTTTTCAGGATTCTTTGATTAATAAAGTTAAAAAACAGCATTTGTTCAAAACACAAACCTTTCTAACAATATAAAAGTCTTTACTATCACTTTGTTTCATTAATTTAACATACCCTTGCTGAATAAAAGTAATCATTTATTTCAAAAAAAGAAAGAAAAATGATTGACCACAAATTTTTGAACGGTAAGATTTCTATTTAAATCAATGTTGTTTTTATACTTTTTATTCATCAACGAATCCTGAAACGGTTCCAAAAAAGGTTAGAAAACAAACAAAATACTAAGCAGCACAACTATTTCCAACATTGATAATAAATTAACAATGATTTCTGACGAAACCTGACACTAAAGACTGGAGTAAAGATGCTGAAAATTCAGCTTTGCATGACAGGAATAAATTACAATACAAATATATATTACACGTTATTTAAATTGCAATAATATTTCACAATATTACAGTTCTTTCTGTATTTTTTATCAAATAAATTCAGTCTTAATGAGCAGAAGAAATTAGCATTCGAACAGCAGTGTAAGAAATGTCATAATGCTCTTTAAATTATGGTTTGATATGGTTAATGTTATCAAAACACATGCAGCGAGTGGGCGTTGATATTAGCCAATCATAACAGTGTCAGTTCAAAAACTGCTTTTGTTTACAGTAGTAAGTTGGGATGGCTACTGATTTATTTTTTACAGCAACATGGCAGACTACAGCAACATCTGGATACCTTGAATATTTTTATATATTTCAAATAATTGCTATGTATTCTGCCGTTTGGCTATTTTCTGTTACTGCATGCGTTCTGTGTGAACGGCTCCTTAGAGACGCTGTAAAGTCACGATGACACCATAACGCTGGCGGTCAAGGACGTTGGACAGGTAGACAGCAAAACAATGACCTGTACAAGAGCCCCCAGAATCCCTAGCGACGATGAGCACAAGCATTAGTCATATAGGAATGATTCAGACACACTGCACAAGTCATTTCAACACCAAACACAACAGCAGATATAGACACAACCTCACTTCTGACACAGTTTGGATATTACTGCACACGTGTGAACACAAAGATATGATTCTGTGGTTTAACATCAGATACGTATCTGATATCTGGACATGTGACCTATATCTAAACACGTACACTGCACATCAAAAGTCTGGGTTCGGTATGATTTTTCATGTTTTTAGAGAAGCCTCTAATGCTCATCAAGGCTGCATTTATTTGATATTTATTAAAAAAAGTATTATAGTGAAATATTATTGCAATGTTAAATGCTGGTTTTCTATTTTAATATACTTTAAAATGTAATTTATTCCTGTGACACAACGCTGAATTTTCATTACCCGTCTTCAGTGTCACATGACCCTTCAGAAATTATTATAATATTCAGATTTATTATCGATGTTGGAAACAGGAATCATTTCCAAACTTGTGTTCAGCTCATGGCCCGTGAATTTTATAAATAAAATGTCTTGAATACTGTAAAGCTACTTTATATTTCTAAGCAATGAGTTGATAATGTCACTGTTTTTGAAATAATTACATTCACAGCTTCAGTACACAGAGACGCTGCACAGACCCATTGAATCATTGAATTAATTCAAATGAATGTAATCTTAAGAACGGAAAAATGCGTTCTGTGTGAACGTGTATGCAATTTAGGGACCTAGTAACATTGCCGGGATCAGTCCCAGAAGGAGCGCTGTGTGAACAAAAGCCAGGACCAGTGCCGTGTCAATGTGATTTTATCGTGCGACTCTTTCTCCGGGTGTTTGAAGGCAGATCAACGTTCACAACGAACAAATATGAGTAAACATGAATGAAGCAGAGATCAGGGAGCTCCTCACTATCCGCGCTGAAGCTGAAATCATTCACTAGTTTAGTGGAACGGTTACGTGTGCATTACAACTCACATCCAAATGTCACGTGGTCTTTACGTGTCACGGGATTTGAGTGAACGCACACAGATTCCAGAAAATCACTGGCAATGTGAATGAACCAAAATCAAACCATCCCGGGACAAATCACGAGACACGAGTATTTTCCAGATTTGAAGGAGGCTTTACTACATAAAATAATTCTAATCTTTTGAGCCGTAGATAAAACAACTAATGAAATCAGTTAATTAATATGTACTTTGTAAGCATTAATTAATAGCCAATATACTAGTAATATGCAAGCTAATAAGCAGCTGTTGATAGTGATGTCCTTAAAATAAAGTGTTACCAGTGAAAGCGATCACTAATAGAGTCATTCTGATTCATGTTAAAGCACATATCGGTCTTAAATGAACAGACAGGACAAAAAAAATACAGTCCTATATGGTCAAAAGATCAGATCTGTGTATTAAGCCTTACCATGCAAATGCACTGTAATGAACAGGTTTCCCAGCATGCAACTGCTGTTTACACTTTTCAGGAAGTCTTACAGTTGTCTCTGCAGACGTTTGATCTCGTAACTTCAGGAAACACCTTGAGCTCTTCATGAGAAATGGAGTAAGAGATGAAGTCTGGCGAATCATCGAGGCTTGACTGTCAATCGATGGCCCAGACGTCGTGCAGACTGACAGGAAACACAACACCACAAACCTGCATTCTGCTCTTGTTTTCGTTCCCATGTTTCCTTATCACTGCTGATCGCTTCACATAACAACTGAGCCTTTGATAACCCACACGGCCATGTCCTATCTGTTCAGTTACTCGATAATGCATTAAAAGCACGCAGCGTACACATTCAATAGACTGAATATAACTCTTCTGTGATGAGAGTGATTTGTTTTTAAAGATTTATAATAGGGATGCACGATATTATCAGACTGATATCGGAATCGGCCGATAATGGATTGAAATGTAAATATCGGCATTGGCCTGATATTAAAAAATGATGCCGATATGCAGTGGTGGCTGGTGCTAAAAATGCTGGTGCTAAAAAAATTTGGGGGGGGGCGCAAACAAACTGAAAGTACGGCCAATCTGGTCCAAGCTCCTTGATCTTTTTTTCTTTCATCCGAACGCCTTGTGAATGGTATTTTTGTAAAGATAAAACCAAATTTTCTTTCATCTGGAGATATTGCGCTTGCTTCCGCATTAATTAGTATTTGTCTGTCAACTGACGAGCTGCTGCTGAGTGGAACGAGAGTCGTTGAGAACGGACCAATCACACGAGGCCAAACATATAAAAACAATATTGATTCGCTCTAACAACAAAAGTGGGAGGAGCCTGCGCCCCAAGGACAGTTTGAAACAAGCCAATTAGAGCTTAGCCTCAAATCACATGCTTTTGAAAAGTTTGTGTACCTACATACACACTCATTAGTCCGGCGCCCCGCACACAAATATGAAATAAATATCGTTTAGATTTTTAATAAATTATAATCTAACTAACAGTAGAATACTATGACTAAATGATTTTATTTAGTTAATATTTGCAAATATATTTGTAACTTATTGTTAACATGTTAAAGGGGGCTAACTTGAAGGGGGGGCGGCGCCCCAGCGCCCCCTATTGACCAGCCGCCACTGCCGATATGTCTCGCAATATGTGCTCAGGTGTGCTAGCGATTAGATCACGTCAGCATTGTGGCTCGTTCTTGAAGCAAAGTTTTGTCTGAATGATGACTAGATTGAGTGTTAGGGATCGCTGCAGTTAATCTGTGAAAGCACGTACAGAATGAGTTCGGTGTGTGATCGAGTAACGGTAATAGCACGTGCAGCGGCAGCAGTGACAGCCTCCCCCGGGTCCTAATGTCCGCTCAGTAGGGAGTTTTAATTCTGTAGGGGGCGCTGTTGTCCTACTTCTGATGAAATTAAACATAAAATAGCCTACACAAGTAACATTTAGAGTGTTTCTGATTAAATAAAGCAGTAATTGATGTCATAAAATAATGAGCATGTTTTGATTTAAATGTTAGAAGCTATAGCTTACATGAAAAAAAAATAAAAAATGACACTGGTAAATGTAATAATTTTATATATACTGATTTATTCATTAATGTGTAATCTAAAAAAAACACTTTTTACAATTCTTTTGCTTAGAACCATCTACAAATGTTAAATCTAAAAATAAAATGTTAGGGTTAACACTGCATCTTTCTGGGGGGGGGGGGGGGGGCAGTGATTGATATATAGTTTATTTATAGTTATTTTCAAAGCTTCAATGTACTGTCAAAAAACATTTATTATTGCTTATTTAATTCTAACAAATAAGTTCTTGTTAAAAACTAACCAAAATGAACAAATATTTTGCTTATTATTTCTGCACAGAAGAGACTTGGTGTTGTTTCCAAACAGAAGGAATTATATCGGTATCGATATCAGTATCAGCCAAAATTAGTAAAGAAAATAGGCATATCGGCAAAAATTCAATATCGTTCATCCCTAATTTATAATGTTAATGTTATCATAGAGGAGACATCAGCACACATTTAAACATGAAAATAACGATTAACTTGTACACACACATGTATTCAATCTGAAAATGTAATTTTTTTCCACATTGCATATATTTATATGGAGTTCAAAATAAATAAATTGAAAATAAAGAGAACATTTAAGAATTTAACAGGTGATATTTAACTATATTTTTTATCTGATTTAATTTTGTTTATTTATTTTCATATTATTTGTTCATTTTAATGTGTATGTGTGTATATATATATATGTGTGTGTGTGTGTGTGTGTGTGTGTGTGGGCATGTTTATGTGGTTTATGAGGACACAAATTTGTATAATGACATGGGTATGACATAGGTATTACAAGGAGAAGGTGATTTATGAGGACATTTTCAGTGTCCCCATAATTTAAAACGCTTATAAATCATACAGAATGAGTTTTTTTGAGAAAGTAAAAATGCACAAAGTTTCCTATGAGGGGTAGATTTAGGTGTAGGGTTGTTGTAGGGCGATAGAAAATACAGTTTGTACAGTATAAAAACCATTACGCCTATGGAGAGTGTTCTAACAGTGTTTAAAAGCCATATTTAACCCTGTAAGGCCAGAAAAAGTAATCTTTTGAAATGCAACAGTTCATTGAACCTTTGGAAAAATCTATGTTTACTTTATACAAATCATTAAAAACACGAGCTGAAGTTTGTACAATTATACTAAAAGGCCTTCAACTCTCAAACAGAAGGCATGTAGTAGACTGTGAGGTTTGATCGTGCTCATCATTTAGAGGCCTTCGAAATTTGCATTTCAAATATAACACAGTCGCTTCACAGTCGCTTTACAACATACAAATCATAATATGTTGAAAAAAGTATGCTAAAGATTCCCGGATGCTCTACTACTTGAGATTAAAATTCGAAGAAGTGATCAATGTGAACTCTAACGACTACTACTACCCACAATACATTGCGCGGTGGACGGTGATTCGATCAGAACTACAAATATGCATAAAGTGTTTAAAAACTACAAACATGGCGACCGACAGACAGGCAGAGAAAGGAGTTTGAGTGATAAATAATCAATGTCTAACCTGATTTTAAAAACATTTATTTAATGTTATGTGTGTTATATTTCATCTGCAGCAACATTGTGAACTTTTATAATGATACGTTTATTTGTTAACTTTTAAATGCATCATTATGCAAACATATGAATAGAGTTCTCGGCATAATAGACCCGCGACTGGCAGATCAACGTGCCTTTTCATTTCTCTCAATACAATAAGAAATTAAATTAAATGTGGATGATGTTAACTGTGACAAGATGATTGACAGGGCAGTTTAAATGGTGACAGAATGCACGTAAATAAACAAGTGTTAAAGACGCAGTTATGACTAAGTAGTTTGTCCCAAAGCTTGCCTATTATTCAAAAGTATCTACTTTTTCTTTACAAAAAGAGTATATGCTTTTAGGGCATAGTATAAGTAGGTGAATTTGGATGCAGCAAGAGTCTAAGCGCTTACCTGCTACAGGACATGACATCAGCACAGAAAGAAGAACAACACATTCAGATGACGGTCTCTCACAGGAAACTACACAGCCTCTGTTAACAAACTACCAGCAGCAGATAACAGCGAAAGCCTCATGTCCCCGCGCTGAGGAGTGTGTCCAACAGATTACTGAGAAGTCTAACTGACAGCTACCGATGCTATCAGGAGAAGAAACTCCCCTCTTGACTGAGGAACACCAGAAACTTCACTAAAGTTGTGTATTTGGTTGCCGTATAAAATCATGATATTTCCTGCACCAAAGGTTGTTGAGCTATTCTAGAAATCAATCCCGTGTCTGACTGAAGGTGTCTTACCGTGGCGTCTACGATCAGCTGCCGCTCTCCTCCGGCGTTCACCTTATGGAAGCGGCGGCGCGAGTTTCCCTGTAGAGCCGCGTCGTCGCTCTCGCTGGCGTTCTCCACCTGTAAGGAGCCAGATTCAGAGACGTCAGCATCCTGGTTGAACATCCAGTTCTTCCAGATCACTGAGAGCCTGTGGAGGCGCAGGAGACTCATGGGGACGGCGTTCACATGCTATACGGGACGAACGAAAGCGGGTCTGTTGTGTTGGAGAGACGGAGTCGCCTAGCGTCGCGCAGCAGAGCAGCAGTCAGGCCACAGCTTCCTGTAGGAAGCCGTAAATACACAAATATCCTCTGCAAGCACGTCTCTAGCGAGCCCTTTGTATAGTGTGCTGTGTTTGAAACTGTGAATATAGCCAGCGTTCAACTTCACATACTGGTGGTGTGTCTGAAGAACATGTTTCCAGTGAGTCTGTATGAAGTCTGCTCAGCAGAAGAGGATGCTGGGAGTCACACTTGCACATCACAATATAAGCTGTTTGTTGTTTTAAGGTTTTGTAGGGTTTCTGCAGGTTTTTTGAAGGTAAATGTATAATTTTATAAGACCTTCTCAAGATCAAGTAAAGAAAACGTTAAGGAATAAAATGATGGGGACGCAATAGTTCAATATGTTCTCAATGTAAATGTCTAGGGAGCATACAATGAACTCTATTAGCAACACTTCAAAATTGTTCAACTTTCTTCAGACTGAGATTTTCACTACATTGACAAAAAAAAAATATATGACTTATATGGAAAAACTGTATCTAAGTGTTGTTCTTTCTCAGTATTTGATGTTTTTTCTATAGCGAATCTTTAAAGACTTTTTAATCAACATACAATTACTTAAGAAGCAAAAGGACAGATGAAGTCTTGTTTTCTGAGAAACTGAAAATGAAATGAGTTTATGATTAAAACAAGAACAAATATCTGCCAATGGGCGAAGAAAAATCTACTTAATTCAACGAAAAACAAGTTTTCATTCCCCATTGAAGGATATTAGTTCTTGTTTTAAGCATAAACTCACTTTATTTTGTTCAGTTTCTCAGAAAACAAGACTTCATATGTAAATTTAGCATCTAAAGTAAAAGTATTTTGATTTAAGGATGTTTAGATATTTGTTTTGGAAAAAATGACAAAATCCAGAGTAAGATATTTTTTTTTAATATATAATAAAAAAATATTGCTCTGAATTAACTTTTTAAGGCCTGTAATAAAAAATCCTAATTTTAAATATAAAATATATATATATATGTGTGTGTGTGTGTGTGTGTGTGTGTGTGTGTGTGTGTGTGTGTGTGTGTGTGTGTGTGTGTGTGTTAAAGCTTGTTTTCCATTTAAATAGCTTTGTTGTTTTGATTAGCTTTTTTCTATTTTCTCAGTCATTAAACGAATGTTTATTGTATTATCCGGTGTTGTGTGCTACCGTGATGGTGTTTTGCATTTGTGTGATTATGGTGCTTGTCAATATATTATAAAGTAAAAAAAAAAACTGATGTTAGTATTTTGATATGTAAACACCACATTATAGTGAATGAAATATGTTTTTTTTTTAAATAAACTTAAAATGTTGCTACTGCATTTTTTACAGTAATTTTTTACTCCATTTTTTATGGAGAAAAAAAGCATCTGCCATTGATTTTATCCTAAAATTGCACTATATTCACTCAACCGTGCATGTGACGTAACAACAGACAGCAAAGCTTCTTCATCTGGTGAATTGGTGTAATTAAAGTGTGTCATCTCTGTTCAAACCCTAATGTACCTTGACAGCACTTCAAGGCCTCATGGGTGCGGTGACGTGACGAGGCAGAAACGTTAAGCGGTCTCCACACATAACTCATTTAAGCCACATTTTACACCATCACATGCATGCTTTGTGGAGAAATCCAGTCGCGCTGTTCCTCATTTGTAAGTCACTTGGGATAAAAGCATATTTTAAAGTAATAAATGGAAAATGCAATCCCAGAATGCATTGCAAGAAAATCCATGCTAGATGATGGATGAGTCGAAAGAATGCTGATGTTTCAACGTAAACGTATTAATAAAAATTGACAAATCCAGTCAATACGTGTGCACTGAGGGCATTTATACATGTTCAATTATTGTACCATTAGTCTTGTGCGCTTCATGTGAGGAGTGTAATCTGTCAAATCAGTCACTTATGAATGTGAATGCTCCTTTAAACGATGCTGGCTATGAAGGAGGCACACATGGAGGTAGGTGCATGGAGTGAAAAGACAGAGAAATTTGTCATGTCAGAGCAGAACGGTCATCCATCACGCCATTAATGTGACACGCCGCTTTAAGCATCCAGGGGACAGATGACAGAAGACGCATCTCAGTGTTCGGCTCTGGATGAGCGTGTGAGAGAAAGACGGGTAAACTGGTAATAAAAATAATATATGACAATATTCTCATGATGAAAAAGCAGCAGCTGACGCAGACAGACAGTGAAACGCTACAGAGCTGTTACATAAAACACATCATCCAATCAAATGAGTTTCCTAAAACAAAGAATCTTTCATATTCATATAAATGTTTGGTATAGGTCATTAGAATGCAGGGTTTTTAAAGCACTGACACACAAACTCTCTTCCCTGTGACTGATTTGGTCACCTTATATCATATAGCTTATACTGATTTTGTCAATCTGCTCCTGGAGTGAAAAAGCTGTGCACTTCAGATAGGGCTGGGAGATTTTTCAGATTTTCTCGATTAATTCGAATTTAATGTTTTGCCACAATTTTATTTTTTTAGAAACCAAGGAATCACGATTTTGAATAGAAATATTACCAAATGTTAGAATTTAGACACTTTGATAATATGCCAGTGATAACAGTAAAAAGAAAATAATGATCCAAACGCATGATTAACCGCTCACATGTGACGCGCTCATTCACACAGAATGTGCTTTTGTGTTGACAAAGATGCGACGTGGCAGTGGAAGAGGAATAACATGCAAGAAGATGGGACCGAACTTCTGTTAACTTTTAGAAGGCCCTTTCATGCATGAGACGCTGCAAGAGACGCGAGTGCAACAGTCAAATGTCCATGTTTACATTGTGCTGCTTTTCCATTATTTTTCAATCTAATGACAAACCTGCAAAGAGCTACTACTGTATGTCTGATATTTCTTTTTTGCATCATGGTGACATGGTGTTTTTACTAAACATTTATAGTTAATAATAGTCTATTGGTGTTATACGTTCAGTCATTTTGAATTACCTTGATTTTTTCTAAATAATTCAGGGCTCTAGATTGTGACCAATTTCATGTTCATGTATGTATGTATGTATATATATATATATATATGTGTATGTATGTATATGGATTTTTTTATAGGTTTAAGGGGGGGGGGGGGGGGGGGGGGTTTGAGAACCTCTGCACTAGAGCATCCCTTCATTCTGACACAGTGGAAGATCTGATCAGAATCAGTGTAGAGGGGTCAAGTCTGGAAGATGTTGATGCTAGAGAGAGTGTGTCCAGCTGGTTTAGCCGAGGCCAAAGATCAAGAAGGACAAACTACAGGAGTTGGCCATCCAAGGGGCATGTGACTGCAATGGAGGATAGTCCATAAGACATCGAGCCATGATATGTTCAGTTTGACACCCTTAAAACACTTAATTTAGATTTTATTTATCTTGAGATGTTTTAAGTTTAAATCTCAGCTCAGTGAAGCACTTTAAGCACCAACACTTTTTCAGTAAGTTACCTTTCCTGTAGAATTGTTTTTCAAATAAATAACTTTATGTTGACCAGATTGTTAGTTAATCGATTACTAGTCAATATTGCCTATACGAAAATTTGGGTGCACCTAACTTTTGTGCTTGTGCACCTAAGAAAAAAAGTTAGGCGCACCAGTGCACCCAGTGCAAAAAGTTAGTCTAGAGCCCTGTAATTTTCATCGTGTTATTTTTAAACATATAAGTCCCGCGGCCGGTTTCACAGACAGGGCTTAGACTAAGGCAGGATTAAGCCATTGTTTAATTAGGAAATTTAAGTAATTTTTATTAACATGCCTTAGAAAAAAACATCACTGGTGTGTATCTTGAGACAAAACAAAGCCACTGATATATTTTAAGATCAGTCAGTGCAAGTTTATTTCAGTTAAATCAGCTCAGACTTAAGGTCTCTGCACAGAGTCTGAACTTTTCGCTCGTTAAAAACTAAATACAACCTCACGTTGTGTCGATCACGTTTGCACACTGCCTCTGAAACTTTTGTCTGAAAATGTCGGACTCAGTGTGCAATGACATTTACACTTTAGTCTGGGACTAGGCTTAAGCCTTATCTGTGAAACCAGGGGAACATGTGTATAAGACAAGTTTGTACAAGACGTCCAAAATGCATCTTTTCTTCAAAGATATTTAACAACGTGCCACTCACCACAATGATCTCAGACGGCTCTAACGTGATGCATTCACAGCCTCGTCGTCCTCCACGCTGCGTCCCGAAACTGCAGTGACACAGAAACAGAGAGTGAGATCAGAGCATGAACCTCTCTGGATGAATCACACAAAAGACACGTTAAACACATTCATTCACTCCAGAGAGAAACGCATGGTTGTCAGTATAACAGCTGTTCAATGACCGTAGTCAGACTTTAGACTAAAAGCACTGCAGCTCATTCTGACCAATAACTGCTTAGACTGGAACTGTTCTGTATAGAGCAAAAAATATTTTCTGGCCAAAATATAGTTTAAATATATGCTAAATAAATTGTTCAGGGCCTGGATTTCATTTCAGAAAATGGGGGCGGGATTCCCCCTTTAGGTGACTCTTATGGGGGGTATTTTTTTATTTTGAGGGGGGAGTTGGGGTATTTTTTAGACATATTTTTAAACTGCAATCATCTAATCTAAAAACAAATTCGTCATGCAGTGTATTTGTGTTTTACAATCTATAATGTTTTTGATTATTTTTTATATTATGAGGTAGGGCTGTCAAAAAAAACTTTGAATTTCGAATATTCGTCAAATTTAAAATAAAAATCCTCATTCGAATGCATTCGTATTTTAGGTGTCCATCGGGCAGCTTGGCACACGAGATGCGATGACGAGGTTTCGTTGCATTTTAATGCTTTTTTTTTATCCTGTCCAGTTCGGTGCGGTGCTGCACATTCACAATATTGTGGAAAAAGAGAACATCGATGTGGAGAAGATGTTATTTACCTCAAAACTGAAACCAAGCCATTCACACAGAATGCATATTTTTTGCATTTTGTAGAAGGACATCTATCATCGTTGAACTCGCGTCTCACACAAGAGAGCCCAAAGCCATGTATAATTAATGTAAGTTCAACTTTAAAAAAACATTTAATTACTAGATTAAGAAATTAGCTTGCTAGCGAACATGCATATTAACAGCGTAAACATGAATCTTGCGATCATATGATTAAATGTTAATAGGTTAGGTGTATCAGCAATGATGAATCTTTGAGTTTAAAGCGGCTCTGACTGAAAGAGCTGCGTGTGCCCTGACAGAGACGCGCTGTTTTGAGCTATGTGCTCTTTTCCTAAATGCATTACTTACATTTCACAGGTATATTCTCCATCTGTAAATGTTAGACAGCCATGGAAATATTTCCATCTAGTGATTCTCCGCCTAACTCCACAGACTTGGTTCTGAACGCGCGCCGCCGCACGCAGAGCTCAATGAAATAGGAGTGCAATAACTCGGACTAAAATATACATTTAGCTGAAATGTTTGTAGTTGGACGTTTTAAACCTACAAGAAAGTGTATTTGTATGATAGCACTAACTGTAAAGTGACTGTAATGGGGTAATCAAAATAGCCTTTTTACTCAATTAGCCTAGTCTGTGCTAGTTTAGTTTAGTTTAGTAAATTTAACTTTGCTTTAAAAGCATTATTTTAGTTTTTCGATCGCAATGTTAGAATGTTAGAATGTAATGCGATTTTAACCCTTTTTCCACATTATATATGCCCTACATGGTTACATTCACTTTATTTATTTGTTTAATCCAAATACAAAATACCGAAATATGTACCGTATACCGCAAATCAGCCAAAAAATACAGAGATATGAATTTTTGCTCATATTTCCCAGCCCTACTTTGAAGAAACGTGCATTTGGTAACAAAAGCTTTTTTTTCCCTAACTGAATTTATATAATTCGAATTTTGATAATACTTTAGTAAAAAATTCAAATTTAGTTTTTCAGCCAATTTAAAAAGAAATTTGATTTTAAACTCTGAATTAACTTTAACTACAAAAGACAAGTGAACAGTCAGTAATAAAATAAACACAAATAGATGACAAGCGATGGCAAACACTTTCAATAATAATATAACTGAAATAATCTGTACTTTACATTTTTGAAGTAGGAATAACAGTAATATTCAGCTACAGATATACCACAGAAACTGAATAATCTATTCAACTTTAAAATAACTCTGGTTAGTCTTCAATGTATGAATAAACATGAATAGCAGACAGCAGGTTTATTTAAGTTCCTGTCTCTTTAAGACCTCATGCACGGATCTAACATATACTGTTACTGTTACACATACGTTTTGTTTCTCGGCTGTTTACATTCACTTAATGTGTAACTAAACCCTAAAACAAGTTAATGATCTGTAAGATTGTGTCTTTATTAGTGCTGTGCATTGATTCGAATAAATGTTTGGTTCTACAATATATGGTGTAAAAACGTATATGCTGCCCTCTTCAGGTTGAACGGTGGCTACTGCAGTTGAATTTTCCTATTGGACGTAGCATACCCCTGTGACGTATGATGGCACTTAGGGTGAATCCCATTTCTCTGTCTTACCCCTAGCCCTTGTACCTCGAAACCGAGTGGTAAGCGCTAGGGGTGAAAACATGAAATGAGACGCCACTTGGTTACTGTTACGTCATCATACATCGTCGTCTACGTCACCAGAGGAGACAAGTGTTGATCGCAAACTCTCCGTCTAAAAGCGTGTGTGTGTGTCGATTGCGTGGGTTTTAGTGATGTTTTCTCTAGTCAGAGAAATGCGGGACTGTTGTGCAAATCAGCAATGTAACGTTAGCGTGGAAAAATAGCGATTTTTAAAAACGTTTCAATTAAGAGCATGGTTGCAAATATATATGTAAGTTACAGGACAATGTAGAGCACACAACAAGACTGCCGTCATTTTAAATAAATTATTAAGCCGAAAATACTCTCTGGATGATCTGGCCGCAGTGTGTTCTGGGTACCGCTTGGTTTCAAGTAAGCTCGCGGAAATTCTTGGTTTTAAGGGGTATCTACCCTCGGTCAAAACCAGAATTGGGACAGCCCTTACTCTCATGTGAACGCACAAAACTAAGGGGAAGGGGTAAGACAGAGAATTGGGATTCACCGTTACTAACCTCCTCTCCGTCTCCGCTTGTCTCTGCCCACTTTTCCAGCATTTTCCAAATATTGCCAGTGTGTGGAGTTAGGCTCTGACCAGGGGTTTAGTTACCCTTCAATAGCCTATAACTGTCCATGTTTAGTATAAATCGACTGTGTTTAAGTAAATACTCACCATTTTGACATGATCTTGTATGTATTTTGCCGTTTTTTCGCAATAAGGCTCAACACGTAACTTAATTCTGTTGTCGCACGCTGTTTCAGGTGCGGCTGTGTGTGCACGCTTTGGGTGTGAGCTCACAGAAAGGAGTCTCACAGAGAGCGTGCCAGTACTGAATTGAGTTCTCTGGCGTCATCTCGCATAGCTAAAAAGCAGGTGCATGTGATACAATCCATCATCTGTTCCGAGCATCTTTCACAATGAGATATGAGGGAATTTCCCACGGTACAAAAACTGAGAGAATGAGCAGAATTATGTGCAATACCCACAATCCTGCACTGAAATTCAAACCCTGATGATGTAAGCAATGAAGCTCACAGTGCAGAAGCATCATTACTGTGAGAGTGGAACCAGAGGTCAGGTCTGCTTTGACATCTCTTCACACACCAGTGAGACTGAACGCTGCTGTCAGACGAAAGAGATCATACGCTCCCCTCTGTGGACGAGCACAAGTACTGCATCTTCAGTGCCAGCGTCATCTCATGCAAACTCTCCTGAACCTCCGTATCCCGCATCACCGCTGTTTACTAGCTCAGCCTTCACTAGTAGTGGTGTCCATTGTTGTGATGCAAGTAAGTTTGTGCGTTTGAGCTCCAGACATGAATGAGGAGAGTGTGCTGCTACTTTACTACGGCCCTATGAAATCAGTCATACTTTATTTTAAGGTCCTGTTCTCACTATTAACTAACTATCTATCTATGACATATGCCTTAGTAAACTTCTAGTTTGCTGCTTATTAATAGAGAGTTAGGTAGTTGGTAAGTTTAATTATGGGGTGGATTAAGGGATATGATCCCTTCTAAAATTGTATCATGCAGAATAAGACATTAATATGTGCTTTATTATTACTAATAAACAGCAAATATGCTATTAATATGCATAATGCGTGCGTGCGTGCGTGTTTGTGCGTGTGCATGTGCATGTGCATGTGCGCGTGCGTGTGTGTGTGTGTCTCTGGTCACAGAAGTGAGGGGTGAGGGCCGCTTCCTGTCTGGATGCGTTCATGACACACACAGCTGGAAAAATCTACATGAGTTCCGCATTCCTCATTGCCCCTGACCCCTGCAGAGGTCAGCAAACACACACACACACACACTTCCCTTATGTTTCAGGACAAAACACAACCCACAATGAACACAAACACTCCAGCCATGAGGCTTCATATATGTGAAAAACCAATCAAACAAACACAAATCCCTTCTCACAATTTAACTAGTCTACTTGTGGAAGCATAGATTTTGATACGCACCAATATTTTGTGCAACCATTTTGTGCAGTACTGATTCCAGCTGTACTTTCTCACTCTCTCTTCTCTCAGACAACAGATAGTATCTTAATGAAATAAGTATATAGTCTATAAGTATATTGACTGTGTTCACTGCATGTGCGGTGAGTTTAATGTGGATTATGCATAAGTCAACACAAGATCAACACAGAGCTCTGACACTGAACCCACAAACCACCGACAGCCAGCGATTACAGTTAAAACTACACGACACGTGAGCACACAGACTTGAGTTCAGAAAAACCGCCGTTACTCACAGTGAAAGGAGACAAACGACATGCTGACAGACTGTGAGACGTACAGCTCACTCACGCCTCCAACGGTCCTTTAAGAATGAATCAGGTGCTGCTACAGGAGCCCAACGTCCTCAGATGAGAGTCGCTTATCCAGGACGAGAGGACCAACGGATTCAACCAGAGAGCGAAAGTAATGCAGTCAAACCGGCTCAAAGCATCCGAAACATTCCCACTCAAGATTCTTCTGTCCGGCAGTACAACAACTTATTTCTGAGAAACCTTGATTTTCATACTCTGACACTTAAGAAAAGTAAATAAATCCTCTAAATCCTGAAGGGAAACGGCTCATCAATGAGCAAACTTCCCTGTTCTGTGCTGTTGTCTCCGTGCATGTGCGTGTGTGTGAGCGTGTGTGTGTACGTGCGTGCGTGCGTGCGTGCGTGCGTGCGTGCGTGCGTGCGTGCGTGCGTGCGTGCGTGCGTGCGTGCGTGTACGTGCGTGCGTGCGTGTGTGTGCGTGTGCATGTGCATGTGCATGTGCGCGTGCGTGTGTGTGTGTGTCTCTGGTCACAGAAGTGAGGGGTGAGGGCCGCTTCCTGTCTGGATGCGTTCATGACACACACAGCTGGAAAAATCTACATGAGTTCCGCATTCCTCATTGCCCCTGACCCCTGCAGAGGTCAGCAAACACACACACACACACACACTTCCCTTTATGTTTCAGGACAAAACACACCCACAATGAACACAAACACTCCAGCCATGAGGCTTCATATATGTGAAAAACCAATCAAACAAACACAAATCCCTTCTCACAATTTAACTAGTCTACTTGTGGAAGCATAGATTTTGATACGCACCAATATTTTGTGCAACCATTTTGTGCAGTACTGATTCCAGCTGTACTTTCTCACTCTCTCTTCTCTCAGACAACAGATAGTATCTTAATGAAATAAGTATATAGTCTATAAGTATATTGACTGTGTTCACTGCATGTGCTGTGAGTTTAATGTGGATTATGAGAACGCAGCTTGAGCCAGCTATACTTTTTCACATTCATATAATTTCCAATATTTTTGTGGACAGACGATTGCAGCATTTTATGCTTTCATGCATTTTACACAGATTTGTAATGAGAAGCATTTATAAACCTATTAAAGATCCTCTGCAGCTGAGGGTTAAACTCTCTCAAGTGAAGAAATTAAGACATAAACATTGTCATTTTATTCAAGTAAAATCAGTTGTAGAACAAAAAAAAATAATTTACTTATCATATAGCATTTGTTTTTATTTTACAGAGCAGTTTTGTAACAACAGTAGTACATGTCTATCTTAGAAATAACAATAATAATAATAATAATAACATTTGCTTGTAACTTGCTAAGCTGGGTATTTTGAAATTTTGACGCAATGTAAAGAATAAAAGTTCAAACACGTTTGCAAAAATATTTTGAATAGTGATGCATCAAAAAAGTCTGGGCTGAAACTGAAACAAAAAATGGGATGCAGGATGCACTTGGCCAAAAACGGAAACATTACTTTTTTTTAATAATTAATAAAAAATGACTAAATGTAAAAACTCTTGCTAACACTAAAAAAAAGCTTTTATTTAATATTTAATATTTAATTAAATTAAATATTAAATTTAATTAATATCAAATATTTAAATTGCACATAAGCTATTTTTATGTCAATTTGTTTTTTAAACGTAACACTTCGGTATCGGGACCAATTCTCACTATTAACTAGATGCTTATTAGCATGCAAATTACTAGCATATTGGCTGTTAATTAGTGCTTATAAGCACATATTCTGCATGACCATATTCTACATCCCTAATCCTACCCAATACCTAAACTTAACAACTGCCTTACTAACTATTCATGAACAGCAAATAAGGAGTTTACTGAGGCAAAAGTCATAGTTCATGGTTTGTTAAGTGAGAATTAGACCTTAAAGTAAAGTGTGACCAAAAAAAACTTTTTCTTCTAAATATAAATGGTGTTTGAAATAAAACCTTGTTTTATTAAGCACTAGTTAACATTCTTTCTAAACCATCAGGAAGTCTCGTGATGATGGAGTGAGTAAAGAGAAATGAAAGGTATGTTGAGGAAGTGAAACTCTGCTGTTTGAGTCTTAGCCGACACATATAACATCACGACTTCACCATGCAGTCAGACACGTTTCATCTGAAGAGTGAAGTGAGGTACATACCAGCATCGTGCCAGATACATGTGCTCCTTGACCAGCACCGAGCCCGAGAGCAGGACGAACCAGCACGTGGAGATGCTGTCAGCACTGGAACACAAACACAGTCACACATCAGGGACGTCTGCTGCCGTGTGTGTTAGTATCAGACTATGTTTACATGCACACGAATAATGCCATTATTTACAATAATCAGAGTAAGGACTTAATCGCATTATGATGTTTACATGTTAAGACAAGAGCAAGCTCTTCACTCACTTTACATGCAATTTTCACTATTCTTATTATTGTGGTTATTTTTTACCGCCATTATTTACATACCTCTCTGTATACCTCTCTCATACCTCCTTTTGTATGGATATATTCCATGCATTTGGCGCCATAGAAATGCAATTTCTGCAGGTGTATTACTGCAGGAGCGGCTCACGTCATTCATGTACGTCACGAGCACATGCACACTTTGCTCAGAGCAGCAATAATGCGATTAAGGTGTTTGCATGCATGTGTATTTCAATTAAAATCTCATTATAATCGCATTACGAGGGTGCATGTAAATGCAATGATCGATATACCATTAAGACTACGACACACCAAGCCGACTTCAAAGAGCCGATGAAAGCTGACGGTGTTTGCTGGACCTAAAAGCTGCACTTGAACACACCGCACCGCAGAGACTACAGCGACTGCAAACAGTGTGAGAGGAATTATCGGTCTACATCAGCAGCAAGCAATAATCTATATTCGTCATTTAAAAGGAGAAACCGAATATACCTGATATACGCAGGTACACAAAGCAGCACTTACTTACCATTTTGAACATCAGTTATGTTGATAGCTTTCATTATTTCAAATGACTCATGTTGTTATGAAAATATTAATGCATTGGAATGCTCGGGTATGATAATTAACATCACAACTGTCTTGATTTACTTGCTCTCTGTCGTCACTCTTGCTTTAATCCTCCCGCACTGACTAGTTCACTAAACTGAGCATTTAATCAGAGTCCTCACTCTCACCGATGACCCCAAAACCAGTTCAGGGTAAACTGCCTTCATTATGGCAGCCAACATGTGGAAAACACCAAAGACTAGCCCAACAGACGCTCGCTGATGGCCGGACATTGACCGACCGTCGGCTTGGTGTGTCCTGGCCTTTATAGGTTTGTTAATATTTGGAATAATTTTTTTATATATATTTTCTGTTTTCACTTTCATTTTAGTTAACATTTTAGTAATGCTTTTTTTTTTACATCCGTATTTACTTACCCAATTATAAGTCGCTTTGGATAAAAGCATCTGCAAAATGACTAAATGTATTTAATTGGAGTTATTTTAGTACAGTACTTCAAAATAAACAAAGAAATTATAACTATTGCCTCGACGACTAGTTGTTTTTTTCATTTCAATTCATTTGTTTTCTTTTTAAAGCAATGAAAATGGTTTTAAAGGTTTCGGTTTTAGGTAAAGGTGGATTCAGCTGCTATCTATCAGCATGTGCTATCAACACTACTAACATGCAGAGATGTACTTACTAGAAGAGAACATGGTTAGCCTCATAGCGCTCGTACCTGGCCGTCATGCACATGGACCTGTAACACAGAGAGAGGTTTGAGAGGAGGACGAAAGCTGT
>QVTF01005527.1:2500-28768 GCA_003573665.1 Oxygymnocypris stewartii
TGTAACATTATTCTTATTTATTTAGACAAAATAATCTGTTTGATTTAATTTTGGTCATTATATTTAATTTTGGTTATCATACACAATGTGAAATTGAATGTGAAAATCCTTCATATTGTGCTGTAACAATTTTGCAATGCATATAAAAATGATCGTATGTGCAAACATGCTTGGCAATAAAGCTAATTCTGATTCTTAAATTCACTTAAAGCATTTTATGGGGTTTATGATCTAATTTTTGTTTTTTACTGTTTTATTCTTCACTTATTTGGCAAAATGGTAAATTAATATAATCCTATAATACAGTATGTAGATAGATAGAGATAGATAGATAGATAGATAGATAGATAGATAGATAGATAGATATAGATAGATAGATAGATAGATAGATAGATAGATAGATAGATAGATAGATAGATAGATAGATAGATAGATATACTGTATGTACAGAGCCGATCCTAGACTTCTGGGGGCAAAACTGTGCAAAACACATTTGTCCGTGTTTCTCGAATCGCGCTTGCGGAAAGCGCTCGAGAAACAGTGTCTCTTCCGCGACTCGCTATGCTTTCAACTCGTTGTTTTAGTCTTGAGCAAGAGACTTTACGATATTCACGTTACATGATTTGACTGATTTTTACGTAGAAAGGGTGACAGCGCCGCATTACAATAATTATCATTCATGTTTTCATAGTCGCTGGCCAAGTTCAAAACGAAACTAAAATGAATTCATCTTTGAGAGCACGGGGGCCCCTGGTGTTTCGGGGACCCTACACAGCTTGCGTATTCTGCGTATAGGAAGTGTATGTACATATGCATATGTATGTACACTGTGGGTGTATATATACATACACATACTGTATTATACATGAGTACATATGTCATGCGTCTGAACCTGCATTTGAGTTCTATTGAGTGAAACCTGACTTGTACAGTCTTCTGGCTCTTTGTGAATGTGACCGTCTCTTGAGCGATGGCCCAGAAGACTCAACGAGAACGCGACCACCTGTTCTTATCCACTGTCTTTAATTGAATAACAGCGCAATCAGGATCCATTAAAGCCGAGCAATTAGACCCTGCCTTGTCCGCAGTGAACGCTGGTCTTGTGATGCGATCTCGTTAATGGACTCGTGTTTCCGCAGGAGTCATTTCTGAGCTGTTGGCAGAGAGAAGACGCTGGTCATTTTAGAAGATGACACTCTGAGCCCTTTCCGTCACCTCCGTGCCCTCTATCCAGATGCTAATGAGTTAACATTCAACACCTCCCACCAATCACAGCAGACCGGCTGATGAAGTCGTTACAGCTGTGGAAGTGTGCCGTTGTGTTTGTGTGAGTAGAATTGACTGTTCTGATTAGTTATTAACTCAAATATCATGTGTGAGACAATTCACAAGCCTGAGATTTATTCAAGGACAAATGACTACACAATGTGTGCATCATACACCCATACTTTCATTATATCTATAGCAGGCTGTGCAATAAATCTTTAGAATTAATAATAATAATAATACATTTCATTATTTTTTTTTAATATCCAATAACGAATATATAGATACTGACATAATGATATTTAAAATAATAATAATAAGAGTAATAATGATTCAAGTTCATTAAAAAATAATAATAATTATTATATTATTATTATCAGTAATTTGTAAATAAACTTGACTTTTCCCAACTAATATTAAAAAAATAAATTATTGTCAACATTGACACATTAACTACTACAGCAACAGAACATTATTATTATTATTGTTGAATTTAGTGTGGCTATGCACTGAAACTTAAGATCAACCATAAACCAGTCAAAGAATCAACCATAGTATGACCTATTTTTCTTTCATAAACCAGCATCAAATTAGGTCTGAAAACGGTGCATTTTTACTGCTTATAAACAGCTCTCTGCAAATCCCTTTATAGCCGTCTCTGACTTGATTAGAACACGTTTTCATTCATCTGCACCTTCCTTTTATCATTTTGCATTTCTTACCACAGCTGACCTTGGATGTGTTGTGAATGAGCAATAATATGGATGAGCTTTTAGTCAGATTGGGTGAAGCAGTTTAGACGAATTGACTTGGCCGGATTGAGGCTTTTCCTATTGCAATAAAGCTACCTAATTTATTCGGCGCCATGCCCCGCGTCCCCTTTGTCCTTCTGGAGGGGAGCAGAGTGTTTAGCGCTGTCCCATTCTGTTCTTTCTGTGGCCTTATACACAATACTTTCATTATTCAGCTGGAGAATGTGTTTATAGAAGTCCCACATGTGTTCGAGAGAGAGAGCCGTACTGTCAATACGTCCTTGAGGAATGATGGAAAACCAGTTTAAATGAATGGTACATGCTGGGGAATAAAAGTCAACTCCTGCATAGACACCTTGAAGGAAACTTCTCAAGATATGAGAGAAATCTGAAGGATGCAGAGGACACAACTGAGGATTACAGGCAAGAAACACAACTGGCCAGTCTTAAAGGAGCAGTGCATCCAAAATTACACATTTGCTGTTAATTCACTAAGATTTAGATGACTTTTTTCTTCAATAGAGCTGAAACTGTGGTCCTTGGTGATTGTAAATAATGTTCAGTTTCTTGCACAGACCAATCGTTTCACTTCATAAGACCTCAATATATTGCCAGGAGCCACGGGAATTCATTTTGCGTTGCCTGTATATTTTTTTGACTCTAAAAGTGCCGGTAGCCATTGATTTGTAGTTTATGAATCACCAATAAGCACCGTTTATATTCTGTACTTTTCTACTGAACAAAAAAAGTCACCTATGGTCATCTTGGATGGCCTGAGGGAGATTACATTATCAGCAAATTTTCATTTTTGGGTGAACTTTCCCCTTAAGAACAACACTGCAAGGAAGGAAAATATTAAAATACACAGTCTATGGAATGAGATGACAAGAATCAAATTAATTCAGAGAAGACAATGTGGCTTTGTAAAGCTTTACCTTCTGTCTATGGCACTGAAAGGCACCACGTGGATTCCTAGCGGCCCACCGACATTGGACACCTCAACCAGCTTCAACATTTCACTAGGGACATTGATAAATGAGGGCAATGAGAGGAGAAACTAAACAGAAGATCCAAAGAAAAGGCAATACATGAAAAGTTTGGAGCATGACAGAGCAGCTATGAGCAGGAAGCTAAGGCTAGTTTAGATCCAGCCCAGCATGAGTCCATCTATAACCCCAGGGGCCATTAAGACACACGGCTCGATGGAGGACCCAAACAGACACTTCAATTACGTGATTAGGATCAGATTGAGGCCTGCAGTGGGCCGGTTCTGGGGTTTTAACTGCACCTGTGAGAGAGAAACGTGGCAAGACCGCATGGGATGAAGAGAGGACAACAAACATCAGGAAAAAAGATGAGCACATGAAGTGATGAGGTGTTAAATTGACTTCTTCTCCAGCCAGATCAACCAAAAATTGATGTGTACAATGATAAATAAACCTGAAAACTTAAATGGTAACTGAAATGAAAATTAAAATGGAAAAATCTAAATAAAAACAGTAGAATATTCTTCATAGATAGTAATACTATCACAATTAGATATATAAAAAACATCTCATATGTCATTGGTCAGCAAAAAATGAAAGCTCCGCCCCAAACTCTAGCCATTGGTTGAGCTGTTGCTATGCTGGGCCGGTCGAATTCTCAAATAAACAGCTGTGTTTTGAAAATATCACAGAGAGAAACACTTTTTAATTAATATATAAATGTTACTTAAGCGGTTAAAAATATCTAAAATATAAAACAAGTACACTTGTTAGACTTCAATCTGTTCCTTAACAATACATGTATGATTAGTTAAAATATATCATATTGTTAGTTGTACTTTTTGTTGCTTGATAGCCACTGATTTTTCAATGCATGGAAAAAAGCCGCCTGTGCATTTTCCTAAATATCTGATTTTGTGTTCAGTAGTGAACTCCCTGAGATGATGTGTTAGCTTGTGTTGTTGTGAGAAAGACAGAAAGCGGTATTCCTGTGAGGACTCACTCGAGTGAAGCTGATCCCACACGGGAATCTGCTCTTCCCACCGGCTCTATCCTGCCGTTCTTCCCGCTGTCCGCTCCCCCCTCGTCGTCTTCTTCTTCTTCCTGTGGAGCACCAAAGAAAAACGCTGTGAGTCGACGGTTCTACCTCAGATGAGCGTAATGACTGCTGTTTTAAATCAGGGTGAGTGTGAGAGAACGGCCGTGACATCCGAGCGATGGCTGTAATCGATTCTTCATATTCAATCAATCAGTCTGGGCTCGGGTCTGCTGCTAATCGGATAAGAGAAGAGTTGAGTGGATGTGCATTTGTTCCTTATCTAATTTCCATCTCTCTGTCTTTCTATTTCTCATCCTCTTGACACGTCCGATATGTGCAGATGTCATTTACAATTCTTGGAAAAATGTAGAACAATAAGGTCCTGTCAAATAACGGAGGATGGACTGAAGGCAGGACTCTCATCAAACATATTGACAGACTGACCACAAAAAGCATGTCAGCTAGCATCTTTCAAACGCTTAGTCATGTCGAATAGCAAACAAAAGCCCTCTTCAGTTTTTTTTTTTGCTAAATTGTATTTATGAAAAATAAAATAAAATAAATAATAATATAAAATTAAAATAAATATAGGTGTATTTTAGAAACAAAAAATTCTACAATTTTACAATTAAAAACAAAATAAAAATTATTCCAAATATTAAGTACAAAATGCTGTGGCTAGAGTCCTTACCAGGTCAAGAAAATATGATCATATTACTCCAATTTTACAGTCTCTGCACTGGCTACCTATTAAGTTCAGTATCAGTTACAAAATATATTACTTACCTATAAGGCCCTAAATGATTTAGCTCCTGCGTACCTAACTAATCTTCTATCACGCTACAATCCAACCCGCTCCATAAGGAACTAAACTCTGGACTCTTGGTAGTACCTCGGATAGCAAAGTCCACTAAAGGAGGTAGAACTTTTTCATATCTGGCTCCTAAACTCTGGAATAGCCTTCCTGAAAACGTTCAGGGTTCAGACACACTCTCTCTGTTTAAATCACATCTCTTTAGCCAAGCATTCATATAATGCATCTCATAAACTTGTACTGCAGGTATATCTGATCAAACACATTATTATGCTTTAGCTTGGGTTGAACAGATCATTTTTGCTTGATTGGAACAACAGCTACGCTAATTATGTCTCTATTTATTTCTCTGTTTGATTAGCATCCCATAGTAACTAATTACACAAGCTTCTTTTGTTACTTATAATAAACGTTAACTGAGATCAAATAAAACATGATGTATGTCATCTAGTTTTCATCTCACCTAGTCAACATTTCTCATTTTCATTTAGTTTACTTTGATGCTTAAAACAATGAATAAATAAATAAATACTGCTACTAAAAATATATATATATTATTACTAAACTTAAAAAAAACTTTTAAAATATTAATAAAAAAATAGAACACTATATAAATAATAATAATGATAATAATACAATAACAATGCAAATATATATCAAAATAGTCAGCATACTGTGAACATGCATAACCAAGATTTATAGCTTTGCATGAAAAAAATACATTTATGAAAATATTTCCATCCACCACACTACTATTCATATTTATATACCTACATGATTAAACTGTCTATTAAATAAAGCAAGCAAACAAACAAACATTAATGCATATGTAAAAGGGTCCAAAGATTAACAAAAGCCCCTGAATCGAGTTTATCCAAAGACAACTGAATATATTCCACATTAATTCCACTCGAACCTTTGGCTGTGGATCATTTCCAAAGCCAAGTGAGTGTCTAGACACGGGCGAGATTCTGCAATGGTTTGTTAGCCATGGATATTAATATTCCAGCGGTCTCACCCTTAACCTTCCCCACTCACCAAAATGTCAAGCACATCTAAATAAGCGCTTCTCCGTCTTTATATGGAAATGCATTCAGTCTTTTCAGACAGTCACCCTCCACCACACGCATCCAGCAGTCTGAGTCCTATTTTCATCTGTCGGGATGTTTTATTGTTGTAGAGGTTAAAGAATGAGTGAAGGTCATGAACATTTTATTAGCAAACCTCAGTAAAAGCAGCAGCAGGTCTGTTACCTTATTCTGGTGAAAATGAGTCAATCAAACAGAGTCGATGGTTTCGCTACTCGCCACCCAATACTATGATGTTTCTGCTGAAATGACTGGATGTTTGTCTTTATATCGCAGTGTTGTGTGGAAGAGCTCTTAATTATATTTGATCCAGAATATTCAATCAAACCTTGTCACCCACAGCACTGAATTAAGAGTTATTGCATCAATTTGAGTCAGATTTCCTCATTTACAGGTGTATACGTCTCACTGATTTTCAGTCGGTATATCTGAAATTTAATATCTGATATAATAGCATGACGATAGAATAGTAAAAAAAGCCATGTTTAAGCCCAAAATAGAAAGAAAAGTTACATGCTTTAAAAAAAAATATATATATATTTTATTGCTTTGTTTACCCCCAATTTCACTGTATATTCATTGCCATTAAAAAATATAAAATAAAAACATAAAAATTATTGACTTGTCAATATTTACAATATTTCAAAGATCAGGAACGCAGGAGAAATAAAAAGTCAAATTTAAAAAAAGTTATATTTAACCCCCAAAATAAAAAGAAAAGTTACATGTTAAATTGCTCTATTTGTTTATTATTTAAATGTATTAATTTATTATGTATTATTATTATTTTCCATTGTGACATTACTATCCAAATTCATTGTAGGAAAAAAAACCCGAATATAATGATAATTTATATCATTTCAGGTTATTTAATTTCGCATGATCCGGACATTTCAACTTAGTATATTTGAATATTAAATTCTATGATTATTGCAGGTTAAATGTTGTCCTTATTCCCCATGTTTTCCCCTTTGGTCCTATCTTGTCATGTTTAACCTATAAATTGAGCCAGGACTTCTACTGATGTCCCCTTAGAAACATGGCATCTTGGTCACTGAATATTATTACAAAAACATGAAAAATAAATAAATATATTGAGTATTGGTGAAGTGAAAGTTTCATGAGACATGCAGCTGTGCTGGAGTGTCTCCATTCAGCTGTGAATCCTGCTGTCTGCCGCCAGAGAATGAGCTTAGTAATGAGAGATAAACCGGAGCGGCGAGGACCCTGAGAGCCGGTGCAGGCGGGTGAGGAGAGCACAACGCTCCCTGTCACAAAGTCACTCGCACACAACACAAAGTGTCACTTTGCCTGTGTTGACGGCGGTAATGACGGACAGAGAAAACGAGGCTGGATGCCAGACGCTCCATTGTCCAGTTCTGAACACCTGCCAGACGCCAGCTCCAATGAAATCTCCTGCATCAGCCCACCACAGGGAGAAAAGGTCATTTAATGGGCATCCCAGAGGAGAAGATGGACATCAGCCGTAAGGGATGAATCCACCGCTTCATTCGAGTGCTTTAGGGCTCTGCTGATATAAGAGTGTCTGTGTGCGTTTGTGAGTTGGGTGAAGGCCAGAAGCCACTCAGTGCAGCAGTTACAGGAAGCCAGAGGTTACAAAGCTGGCGATTAGACAGACAGTGCATTAGATTATTGTTCCTGGCAGACGCAGGAGGTCGGTCACATTGAGAGACTGCTGGCTTGTGAGGAGCTGGAGGGAGAAACGGGTGATATATACAGAATACTGGATGAAATCCAAACAGGGGCCTACAGATGCCTCGCTGGAGGGCTTGAAGGTCACGTCTGTAAGGAGACAACCAGATGAAATCAGGAAGGTGACGGTGGTGTAACATGACAGTTAGTGACAGGAGTAGAGGTTTGGCCTCTAGCATTGGGTCTAAGGTCGAATTTACACACAGAGAGTGCAAGAGTTTGTATATTGTATACCTCAGTCACAGCCTCGGTTCGTCTGATGCATACTAGGGGTGTAACAGTCCACAAAAGAGATTTGTTTCAGTATGAACCTCAGTTTTGAAATCATGGTTTGGTACATTTTGGTACATGGATTTATGTTTTTATTAAACAGTGGTTTACTGAACAAACGGTGAATAAGTCTTTAAAAAAAATGTTTAATTCATTTTCTCACATTGTCTCAATTACATTATGATACATTATCTGAGCCAATGTGTAAGATATATAGTGAGCACTATTACTTGCATATTAATATAATATTAAAGGTTGCAATTAACAACAGAGTCCAATGATTGCATTAAATTGATATTTATATTTAGATACAATAAAAAAAGCAAATTCTAAAATGTAAAATTAAGTTTCTATTTAATTTTTCTTGAAAAATATAATCACTTATGTGATGGATGACATAACTTGTTTTCGAGAATTTTCTAATACATTTTTATTTTATAAAAACACAAAGCTTTTATTCATGCATTCACGCAAAGTTTTATTCATGCATCAATTGAAATACCATAGACTTAAAGATCAATCTTGGGATTTAAGATTCGATATTTATTCATTAAAATAAAGATGCACAAAACTGTGAGTTTCAAATTAGGTTCCACACGTGCATTGAGAAAAACAAGACTGTATATGTTCAGTACACCTGCAAAACCGAATCGAAAGAGTGTACCAAAAGTTTTTGGTACAAATACACGTACCGTTACACCACTAATGTACACTGAACAGAAAAACAGCAGCTCCAGTTTCCAATCTAAGGTTAATACAATATGCACTGGATACAGAACGAATTTAAAGTATCCAAAACTTTATGATGTTTTGTTTTCAGTGTGTAGCGGGATTTGGCAACATTTGGCAACCATTAAGTTTTATTTATGACACTTAGTCGCAAGATTAATACATATTCAAGTGCAAAGTGCATATTTAATTTAGTTTGTTGTTTTCTGTTTGATAAATAATCAGTAGGTTAATAATGTGAGATAGCTAGAAAAGCAAACACAATTATTTTCCATTATCGTCGCCAATGTTCTCAGGAATAGATGAAATTTGGAGCGAGACTATCTTTAAATCTATACGCAAACATACAGCTTTGCGTTTTTAACCCAGAACTGACCGGAGGACTGTTTTCTTGTCCAGTGTAAAGTGCGGGAAATGTGCCGTAAAGAAAATATAAGGAAGCGGGCAATTTGTACAGAGTCTCTCAAACAATGACTATCCAAATATTTACGATGTGCAATAATAGTGACCTCACTCAAGTTCCTGACTACGTACAACTGTTGGTAATTACCTCCAGCGAAACACGCCCAAAAAACAACACGGAAAAAGCCAAACATAACAAATTAGACCGGCGTGAGAAGTACTACGGCTGTTCAAAACTTCTCATGTCTGGTTGGAGGAACTGGTGACCCTTACGAGGAGCCGATGTGGTCAGTAGGTGATGCATAGCTGAAACCCAATGAGTTTGTTTGATGTGGAGCATTCGAGACAATTAAGAAATGGAAAAATCAAGGTTCAAGAGCCAAAGCGAACTCAAAAAGTAGGCGTTCTCCAAAAACATGGAGATGAAAGCCCCTACTGCGGGCGCCACAATGCGCCATTATAGTACGTCTGTCCCTCAGAGGCCATTCCTATTACCTCAATTAGACATTTAAAAGAATTAGACTGATTTAATTGAACGTGACTTGGGTTTTTCACATCTTTCTCTCAAACACCGGGTCATTTCATCCCACCATTAAAGAAAATCTCCATTACAACAGTCCATGGATCACACTACTCATCATTTTCGAGACGCTTATTTGTATTTGTGTTGGGGAAACAAACGCTAAAAGGACCTAAATGATGACTAAAGTCATTACCGGACATAAAGCTGAAACACTACTGTAATCTACTTATACGAACACTATCCCACTGTGCTTGGTTTGTGCCACTGTTTATTTGGAGTGCCAAATGAAAAAATATAGCCCATTTGGTATAGACATTTCATACACTTATCATGTCACAGGGGATATTAAGAGGCGACTGTAAAATCCATTAATGCACGCCTGTAATCAGGCCTCGTAATATGCCTGTCATCTTGCGCATTGATTCAATCTTAGATTAACTTGTTTTTCATGTCCTCAATACGGATAAAAGAATGCACCCATCAATACAAACAAACATCAACAAAGCAACAAAGAGAAGCAATAATTGCTAAAATTAATCTTTATTTCTCATTGTTTAAAAGAAAGACTTGTTGACTGGAAGTAAATCCAATTTAATTGATTTTACTGCAAAGCACTGTGACCAGTGTTGGGGAAAGTTACTTTTAAAAGTAATGCATTACAATCTTGTGTCGCTCCCTAAAAAGTAACTAATAGCATTACTTAGTTACTTTTAATGGAAAGTGGTTCATTACGTTACTTGTGTTACCTTTCCTCATTTATGCTGGGCTTGCTTGTTTGTTTTTAAAATATAAAGTTATATTTTTTGGAAAGTTACTTTTAAAATTAAAGAATTACAATCTTGTGTTACTCTCTAAAAAGTAACTGATTGAGTTACTTTTTTCCACCTGGGCTGCTTGTTTGTTTTTAATATTTAAAAGTTATATTTTTTTGGAAAATGTACAAGCCATTTTACACCAAAAGTTAAATTCTGGTGAAAATGATGAAAGTAATTCTACACTTTTCAGCACTCTTCAGCTTTAGTATGATTCATTGAATTGGATCATTGAAGGTCAGCAGCAAAGACATTGGTTAATAAAATGGGATCAAATACATAAAGTATATTTGAGTTATTTAACCTTTATTATTATTGCAGGTTTACATTTGACTTTTTTGTATTCATTTAGAGGAATACTGAATCTGTTTGTGTGCGAGTGAGATGAGTAAATGCATTTAGTTTAGTACTACAGTAACAACTCTGCACTTACTCCTGATTTCTCTCAACATGGCAACCGGACAGCCGCCAGTCAATACATGAAAAAACTAATTAACTGGCATTACTTATTTGAAAAAGTAACTCAGATATTTTCTTATAAATTAAAAATTAAAGCATTTTTTTGCATAACATTACTAGTTACTTGACAAAAGTGTAATCTGATTACATAAGTAGTTTTTTGTGACAGCAGTGTGATTCTTCTCAACAGCCTCACTCTCTGGAATACGACATATATCAGCTGCAGCATCTCTCCAGCAAGTGTCTCCTGTGGAAATCGGCTCAGCGGTTTGGAGGGAGATGAGAGCTGTGTCGGAGGCCTGTCTGTGTGTGTCAGACTCTCGGGTGCACCTCTGCTGAGCGAGCCGCTTATATTTATACGTTTTGATTTATACGTTTCATATTCCCCTGTAATGCACCTGTGGGTCAAGAATGAGACTTCAAAGAGAGCTGTACTCGTTCTGGGCGGGGCAGTAAGGAGCGAGTCAGCTTATCTAATGCTTTTATTTCAGACAAAGCAAGCTCGGCACTTGTATTCCCTCTTTTATTATTCATTGATTTTTCTGTTTTCAGCAATTTTGTGCAGTGCTGAAAGGCTCTTAAAGAGCTAACATTGCATAGAACTAGCATACCCATACGGAAATGTATTAAATGAAATATGTCGTTCTATATCAAGAGTGATTTTGCCTTATATGTTACCTATAAGGCAATCTAATTTTGTAAATGAGTAAATTAAGTTCATAACACACCACCACACACCAACCATATGTCAATAATATATATTTTATTATATATTTTTATTTAAAAAAAAAACATACAAAACAATCAGTATATTTATGTTTTCTTGTCATTTCTTAATGTCTTTTATATTTACCTCTTTTTACTTTTTATATCAACATGCATTGATGGGTTTTAGTATATAATTCTACACACACACACACACACACACACACACACACACCACACACACACACACAAGATGATGTGTGTGTGTGTGTGGTGTGTGTGTGGGTGTTGTGTGTGTGTGTGTGTGTGTGTGTGGTGTGTGTGTGAGTGTGTGTGTGTGTTACACTCACATAAACTTACACATGTATCCATATATCCTAAATATTATAAACATTGTCTGTATTAACATTGTCAAAATCTCAATTGTGAGCGTTAAGAATAACTAAACAAAAAAGCACAAAAGAAAAAAAAAACAACAACAAAACAAAACACAAAACAACAAACAAAAAGAAAAGAACAAAGCCAAACAAAACAAAACACCCAAATATGAGCCTCATAAACAGACTTGACAACCAGTGTATCTGAACGCTCATAAACAAATCAGGCAGCAGTTGAAACCTGGCATCCTTTATATAATCTAATGAGTAAGTTTTATTTCCGCCACTGCATTTCAGCTCTTATTTCTCCTCGCTTAAATCAACAAAGACACCAGCGCCTTTAAACCTGTCTCCCCTTTGTTTTTTAAGACACCGCTAATGGTGTATAAAAGTTTGGCTCGGCCGAGGATTACTTTGAGCAAATTAAAGGCAAACAGGTTCTTAATGCTATTAAGTAAATTAAATCAGATACGTGAGCTAATTCACAATTGTCTCGATCAAGGAGAGCAGAAGTTCTCCAGAGTTACCCGCAGTGGGACACGGGACAAAATGTCAATGTCTCTCTCTCTCTCTCTCTCTCGCTCTCCCGCTCAGTCACCGAATGCATCTGTACTGAATACATCATCTGTCAGTTGTGATTTCATACACGCATAGGCATATCTATCAATGCCACGGCACGCTTCGGTAGGGCTGCAGTATCGTTAAATTGCACTTTTATTAAATTAGGTCGGCTAATTATGAGGGTTTAAATCAATCATTTAGTCAATAATAAAAGCTAAAGCAGGCAGTGCCTTTAACTGGCATGCCTTCATCAATAACCACAGGCAGGAATACTTTCTCATATCCCACACAGAGGTTTAAGAGCGCATGAATTATTGAAAATCAAGTTATCACTGCCTGCTTTTGTCTGGAGCCACTTTTAAAGTGATTTGTTGGTTTAGTCAGAGTTGTACTCGATGTCCACTGATATAGTGACAATAATATCACAAGACCATAAGCATACCCCCAATATTCAGCTGAGCGACTGATTTTAGTAATAACACTTCTTAAGAATAATACATTTTAAACAATTCATGTTGAAATAATAATTCATGTTGAAATTTCTCTCCTGATGAATATTATTATTGTTATTACTATTTATTAAAAACATTATATGAATGTAATTAATAATATTTAATACATGTTTTAAATTCCAAAAATAATTATTTAATATATTCATAATTAATACATGATATATAGACACAAAATAATCATAATAATATTAATAAATTATCAAAATATTTTAACATTTATTTATTGAAACATTTAAATTATTTTTTAATAATCTATTATTATTTATAAATAACAATAAATTATTTTAAAATAATTGAAATAATTGTTTAAATAATAAATAAATACAACCAGTCCACACAAAAAAATGACTAATATACTAAAATATGTAACATTAATTATTATTAAAAAATTATTTAACTTGCATAACTTGGAACATTTGAAGTATTTATTTATTTAGCAGTACTTTGCATCCATATACATCCGTATTTATAACATATCGTGCTATTATTCTTGTAGAGTTATGGTAGAAAATTGCATTATCACAGTACATGTCAAATAAATCATGGTAATACCCTGGTACAGTAAGACTAAACCAAATCATGGTAATACCCTGGTACAGTAAGACTAAACCAAATCATGGTAATACCCTGGTACAGTAAGACTAAATCAAATCATGGTAATACCCTGGTACAGTAAGACTAAACCAAATCATGGTAATTCCATGGTACAGTAAGACTAAACCAAATCATGGTAATACCCTGGTACAGTAAGACTAAACCAAATCATGGTAATACCCTGGTACAGTAAGACTAAATCAAATCATGGTAATACCCTGGTACAGTAAGACTAAACCAAATCATGGTAATACCCTGGTACAGTAAGACTAAACCAAATCATGGTAATACCCTGGTACAGTAAGAATACACCAAATCATGGTAATCCTCTGGTACAGTAAGACTAAACCAAATCATGGTAATACCCTGGTACAGTAAGACTAAACCAAATCACGGCAATACCCTGGTACAGTAAGACTAAACCAAATCATGGTAATACCCTGGTACAGTAAGACTAAATCAAATCATGGTAATACCCTGGTACAGTAAGACTAAACCAAATCATGGTAATTCCATGGTACAGTAAGACTAAACCAAATCATGGTAATTCCATGGTACAGTAAGACTAAACCAAATCATGGTAATACCCTGGTATAGTAAGACTAAACCAAATCATGGTAATACCCTGGTACAGTAAGACTAAACCAAATCATGGTAATACCCTGGTACAGTAAGACTAAACCAAATCATGGTAATACCCTGGTACAGTAAGACTAAACCAAATCATGGTAATTCCATGGTACAGTAAGACTAAACCAAATCATGGTAATTCCATGGTACAGTAAAACTAAACCAAATCATGGTAATTCCATGGTACAGTAAGACTAACCCAAATCATGGTAATACCCTGGTACAGTAAGACTAAACCAAATCATGGTAATACCCTGGTACAGTAAGACTAAACCAAATCATGGTAATACCATGGTACAGTAAGACTAAACCAAATCATGGTAATTCCATGGTACAGTAAGACTAAACCAAATCATGGTAATTCCATGGTACAGTAAACTAAACCAAATCATGGTAATTCCATGGTACAGTAAGACTAACCCAAATCATGGTAATACCCTGGTACAGTAAGACTAAACCAAATCATGGTAATACCCTGGTAGAGTAAGACTAAACCAAATCATGGTAATTCCATGGTACAGTAAGACTAAACCAAATCATGGTAATTCCATGGTACAGTAAGACTAAACCAAATCATGGTAATTCCATGGTACAGTAAGACTAAACCAAATCATGGTAATACCCTGGTACAGTAAGACTAAACCAAATCATGGTAATACCCTGGTACAGTAAGACTAAACCAAATCATGGTAATTCCATGGTACAGTAAGACTAAACCAAATCATGGTAATACCCTGGTACAGTAAGACTAAACCAAATCATGGTAATACCCTGGTACAGTAAGACTAAACCAAATCATGGTAATACCCTGGTACAGTAAGACTAAACCAAATCATGGTAATACCCTGGTACAGTAAGACTAAACCAAATCATGGTAATACCCTGGGTACAGTAAGAATACACCAAATCATGGTAATCCTCTGGTACAGTAAGACTAAACCAAATCATGGTAATACCCTGGTACAGTAAGACTAAACCAAATCACGGCAATACCCTGGTACAGTAAGACTAAACCAAATCATGGTAATACCCTGGTACAGTAAGACTAAACCAAATCATGGTAATACCCTGGTACAGTAAGACTAAACCAAATCATGGTAATACCCTGGTACAGTAAGACTAAACCAAATCATGGTAATACCCTGGTACAGTAAGACTAAACCAAATCATGGTAATTCCATGGTACAGTAAGACTAAACCAAATCATGGTAATACCCTGGTACAGTAAGACTAAACCAAATCATGGTAATACCCTGGTACAGTAAGACTAAACCAAATCATGGCAATACCCTGGTACAGTAAGACTAAACCAAATCATGGTAATACCCTGGTACAGTAAGACTAAACCAAATCATGGTAATACCCTGGTATAGTAAGACTAAACCCATGTGTCTTCTCCTGATATAGAAACTGAAATTCCTTGAGCTGCACATCTCGCACACTCATGACTGCTTTTCCATGATTAATCATAATTTAGAGGTGATTATGAGGGAGGATCGACCCACTAGCTCCGTATGGAGATATTAATCTGGCTCTAAGCCATGAAGGTCATTGAGCATATGTGTGATTACAAAAAGCAACAAAAACCTGAGCTCATAAAGACATTAGCAGAGATTGTGGGATAAATTGGAAACATAACGTACTCCAGAGAGTGATTTCACAAATACTGAAACACATCTGTTCTTTTTAAAGAGGTGTATAACACCTGGAGAGAGCTGGCCATTAGCATCCACACACATCTCGATGTAAAATCAGCCATTTCTGCTCAGACAAGATGTGTTCTGGTCATTTTGACCTGGAGAGGATTTTCCTTTTCCTGAAAATGCTAGTTAATGTTATCAGATTGGACTAAAACGTATTGACTTTGCTCACACGGGATATAACAATAAAACTGGTTATTTTTGTATCTTTAGGCAGATGGAACAACAGTCCACAAACTTTATTCAGTGTCTAATGTGAGTTTGAATATCATTGTTGTGTGACCTTTCTAGCCATACTCAAAGCCACAATGAATAATGTCCCTCAGATTGTGATAAAATAAGTTAAAGGAAATATGAACATTAAAACTGTGAACTCAATGTGAACAAACTAGTATAGTCCATGACAAAGATGGTAACAGTCACTCAGTATTTACATTAATAATGTTAAAATGATTGAATGTTTATGAATTATTCTCCAGTGTGTTGTGAGTGCAGTGCGCTTGCAGAAAGACTCCGCCCACACATCTTCTGATTGGCTTGAATCTTATCACATCATGTCTTATTACGACATGGTGCTCCCAGTCAAAGAATGACCAATTGCAAAACAATTGCTTATAATTTCTCATTATGCTATATTATGCTATATTATCACCAAAATATTGGATTCAAGCTTTTTGTATCAACTTTCAATTAGCTAAAAACTGAGCTGCATAAACGCAGATCAATGAACCCATGATCAATCGGTAACAAATAGAAAGACAAATCCTGTTCTAATTGAAAGAATACAAAGTGGCTATAGAGAGAGTGAACATCAGTTTGTGCTTCATACTGTCTGGTGAATCATTTCGAACAAATTAAGCTCGATGAAGCTAATTTTGGTAGATCAACTCAATGGATTTGATTCGTCTGATTGTTTGCAGCCATATACAGTCCTTGGCACTATACTCTATTGTTTTCCAGAGCTGAAGGGTTTGTGTGTGGTCTACAGTTTATTCATTTCTTCTGGATGTGTGCGTGTCCCTGGACTCAATGAGACAAGTTAATTAATGAGAAGTACAGCTGAATGACAGCGAGGGAACATGGATGGCCAAAACATAGCTATTACCAAGCTCAATACAATGCGTTTTCTTTTAAACTCATACGATTTCTTTCAGCCCATTTCGGTGTTCAGACTGCAAGACAAAAGGTCAGTGAACATTAGCGTTTGCTGCGTTTCCTGACATGTTTTGGCAAAACTCAGCAAGGATAACTATTATTCTCTTGGTATTGTTTCAATCAGTGTGGGAAGTCACGTTCCCTCCTCTTACAAAAACGCCATGATACTGCTAACCTTCTTATCCAAATGTTTGCACCCACTTGCACCTCGGTTCACTTCCTGTGCAGCTCGGTCAGAACAGGAAGTCTGCTCATTCAAGTGTCAACACTTCATAGGAAGAATCTTGTAAGCGCCAAGTTCATTGGCTACATTGTGAAGCCGGGGCAACAATTGAAATGGGACAGCTTTTATATCTCAAGACAATACAAATCCACACTAACTGCTATTCTCTCTTGAAAAACCCATATGACTAAAGTAACACATCCAGCATTTGAGCAGAACTTTGAATGAAGGCAAGAACAAACACAGGAAAGTGAATAGCGGAGAAGCACGTCAGCGTGTTTGCACTAAGCTTTTTGTTTTATGGAATAAACACGGCCGATTGTCTTTCCGCCCTCGCTCTGCTGCCAGACAGATCCCTTATATATTGACAGCCTGGGCTACCTGCTGTATTTTTAGACCAATCACAAAAGCATCAGTCAGGTTCAAAGGTGCAACCATCCAAGACATCCTCCCACTCTAGAGTCTGTTCCACGAGGAGAGAATGGGGAGAAGTCTTTGAAGCGCGCCGGAATTCATATGAAGCAGAAAGTAATAACTCAAAGTACCACAGCAGGTCCAGAAAGAAGTCAGTCTTAAACACCATGAAGACTATGACATCTACACAAACGTAGTAAACGATGTTATAATAATGTATAACGCTATAAATGACAAACCTATACAGCTGTTTTATGAATAAGGTCATTCATATCAGGCTTGGTGTAGTTTATGTCCCGTTCTTCTCACACAGTGTCATCAGATGCCTGTACATTTCTTTAGACTTGAATGTTATTCCTCACATTTCCATTTGTGTTCTCCAGAAGACATACTGTCCAACGGCTTCTTGTGTGGATTTTCATTGATGGGTACATTAACTAATAATTATTCATAAATAATTGTATTTCATTATTTTAAAATAAAATCTGTATGCCATCAATATACAAACATTATACTATCTGTCAGTATTTTGTTTTTTTGCTGTGTTTTGGTCTCTAGAGGTCCTCATGATGTTCTCTATTTTCAGCTTTCTCTACTTGTAATTAGAGTCATTCTTTTCACCTGTGTCTCATTTAGCTGTGTGTATTTAAGTGACGGTATCTCCCCGTTTCTTTGCTTGGTGTTTAGTTATTCTAAGTCAGCTGCCTAAGTAAGTGTTAAAGAAGTCTGTGGCTTCTTATAGTGTTTTTTTCTTTGATGGTTTCCTCTCGGTGTTGAATTTTTGTGGGTTTTCTCCTCTGGAGTGTTCTTGCGTTAAGTACTTTGGATTTCTGGAATATTTCTGTAGATTTCACTCTTTCGACTTTTTTGTTTTCTGAGAACTAACTTCTCTGTTTTTGCTTCATTAAACATGTTGCATCTCAACTGCTTCTAAGTGCGTCTTACTATTGGGTTCATCATCCTCAAGTGGCTCAAGGACTGAGTATCTGACTTTCACACCAGAGACCCGAGTTCAAGCCTCGGCTCTGACAACTATCTACGTATGTATTTATTTATCTGCATGACATTGTTGCAGTTCACGGCTTTTCAGTTGGTGCTTGAGGAGCAGATGGTTTGGCTGTCAATCATTCCACAGTACTGAACTCTAACCATTATGATATTTATCATAACAACAGGCCAGATTTATCATCACTGTACCATTTTATTCATTTTGTTTTGTTTACTGCTTTTTTGTTTTTTGTAAGCATGTCGAAATCAAATTACATTGACTAAAGTGATACTATATACATAAAAAGGGTATCAAATTCAAGTAAAGTGTCTACTTTCATGTTTCGAATAACTTTTGTAAAAAAAAAGTCAAAATATGGGTGCAATAATGTTCCATCGTCATTCAATATACATGTCTATGTAAAAATGAAAGACAATTATTCAGACCTGTACTTACTCAAATATATTAAAGAAAAAGTGATCATTCTAGGGTGAATTTCGAATATTTTTTAATTTAAAATAAAAATCCACATTCGAATGCAAAACTTTGTGCGTCAGGCGGCCTTATCACTGGCGCACGAGATGCGATGAAGATGTAGGTGTCAGTGCATTTGAAAGCTTTTTTAGTCTATCCAGTTGAACACACTGAATACATTGTTCATAAAAATACTGCGGAAAAAGAGAACATCAATGCGGCGATTATGTTGTTTATGTCAAAGCTGGAACCAAGCCGTTCACACAGAACGCATATCCTGCACATTTTCTATAGTAACATCTATCAGCGTTACACTCGCGTCTCGCAAAAGAGAGCGGCATGTTTAGAAAACATTTAAAATGATTGTTAGTTCAACTTTTTCTGTGCTTTGTATTAAACTGTGTATACACATTATGTTTTTTTTTGTTTCTAACCGTTTAAGCAACTTAATTAATGATATATGGTTAAACATTATTTTCAAAGGTAGTCGTGTTATGTTATGCTTTGAAGAACAGTGCATTAGTAATATTTTGCTCGATGCGCTCTTTTGTGCCGTCAGGACAGAAGCCAAATACTTTTTCCCCCTAACTGAAATTATGCCTTTTAAATTCGAATATAATTAGAATTTTGATCATATTAAGTACAAAATTTGAATGTAGTTTTTCAGCCATTTTCACAACCCTAGATCATTCTAAATGTTATTATGCTTTATATGATAAAAAAAAAATTTTTGATAAATGGGTAAATAGTTGTTTGAAGGACAGCAGTAAAAAAAATGGCAAATAAATAAAATGACAATTAATTCGTATTTTAGGGTGCTGCACTGTGATCCTTAAACGGAGTGTTTTAATTTCATCTAATGATTATTGTCCTAAACTATATTGTTACACTGAATGGTATCTTCTGTAAATCATGGTAAAAATGTATGATAGTCATGTTTGATATGATATGTGATATGATATGATATGATATGATGATGTTTATGTATGCATGTGTGTGTGTGTGTCTAAGATGTATGTATTTATTTTTTTACTAAAAAAAACGTTTTGATGTGATCAGTATCCCAATATGAATGGATTAGTCATCAATATATTTTCATGGCAGACTTTTATTTTGAAATAACGCCTGAATATTGTTATTCATGACTTTTAATCTGGCACTTGAGGGACAGCTGGTTCGGCTTTCAATCATTTCACAGCACTGAACACTGGCAAAGGCCTCATACTGGTGGGAACGAAGTCTTCATCGAAAATAACAGCATGTGACGCACAATTTACTTTTGAACAGCATCTAGCGATGCATATTAATCTCTGCATTCATTACGCTTCACCTGTGGACAGCCAGGTTATGGAACTGAGGGACTCTCCACTCTATGGAAACAAGTAAGCCCACCATGCGGTCCTCGTCCCGCAGAGATCAATTTGTGAGTGATTTCATTTCCCACAGAAAGAAATAAGCAGACAGACCGTCCACTCAGCCTGCATCTGCATTTCACTCCTTTCTGTCAATTCGTGGATGGCCACCGCAGACCTGCATTCAGAAACAGCTCCTTCTGCTTTTCTTCACCACTCATGCAAATCAAATGCTTTTCTCTTTTCTCTAAATGGGAAGAAGGACTCCTCCTGGCCTCCATTCACAGAAGTAGAGCTGTTTACAGTTGGCCATATTCCTATGGCAACTTAAAAGCATTACGCTCTAATGGAAGCAATAAAAGAACAAAAGCGGCCCGTTGGTACGATGGACACGAACACTGTGGAGAGGACTCATTTGAGACAAATGACTTGTAGAACCGAGAGTAGAAAACAGCAAAAAATAAATAAGAAAATCACATAAATAGGAATGAATTATTCAGGAAGGCAAGGAAATAGGATACTGACAGTCTCCGAAGTCTATCTTCCAGCTCATCGCGTAGCTGTCATCCAAATAAATGGCGCTAGAGCGTTTAGTCTAATAGGTGTGGAAGAATACAGCCCTCTCAGCTTTCAAAAATGTCTGAATTTTTAAGACCTCTCGCTATTTGTGTAAACGTGACACGTCTTCCCTCAATTACCCCCATTTTCAGGGTATTTAATTGCGTCCAGGTGTGGATCGCTTGGCTGGAGAGAGAGCAAGAAAGGGGACGCCACTTAACGCAAGAATTGTCTTTTAAAGGAAGTTGTCTGTTACAAATGCAAAACCTTTGATGGATGTTAGCGCTTTTCAAGCATGGCTAACTCCCGCAGTCCATCAACAACCGAGCTTGGATCAAGTCCAGTCTATTTGTGGAGAATTGCCTTGTTTTACTTTCATTCACAGTTTGTTGCACCATAGTCATTTACATCACCTCTGACAGATCTAATATGAGCACTGGAGCAGCGTAACCCCACATCTTGACTTGCCTCGCAGCTTTCATACGCCTCTTCATACGGTTCCACACCTCGCATGTGCCCTTAGTGTAACAGCAGTTTTCACCACAGTGAGGTTCCAAATTCCCCAAAGTCATTATTGTGTCCTGCTAAGTTGCCCCAGCCTGCTATGATTTGTGGGTAATGAGCTGGCAACCGGGCCTGGGCTCAATTATTCTCACTGAGGGAGTGATTTCTCACTCTGTAGAGCAGAGCACAAAGTGCACTCACTAATTCTAATCAGGACATAACACACTCATAATCACCCGTGCGGAAATAAAAGAGTGGCTGAAAAGAAAGAGACAACGTAAATAACGGTGAAATATGAACAGGGTTGCCATGTTGTGGAGGACAGACTCATGATTACAGGTTAAGGAAGATGTGCTTTGTGTGAAACAAAGAGTTTCACACCATGTCAAAGATAGGCCTAGATAAGCATCCTTTATTGATCCCTGAGGGACAATTCTGCATGATTGCATAAAAACATGACCTGATTAGACTCAGTCAGAACTTTGAATATAGATAGAGAATGTAAAAGAGGATTTATATAAAAATTGTGATATTTTGGAAGCAAGTTGAGTTGTCTCAAATTTAACATTATACAACATTCATGAAACTGGCTGCTCACACTGAGGTTGGCAAAATGTTTTACTTTTGGGTTTGTAGAAACTCCTAATCAAATACTGAACCAGAAGTCTGATCATGTGACTTTCACTGTCACTCTCATTGGTAGTTGCTGCATTTCATTGCTGCTCATTGCATAAAGTTTCATAAAGTTCTCATTGCATAAAGTTTCTCAACTCTGTTGCATCACCAATAATCAATGTTACTTGTGTTGCCTAAAATTTTGTAGCCTAAATATATTGTCCTACTGCTACAAATTGCTTTCCTTTACAAAGGAAGAGTGGAAAACGATGTTTATGCGGAGACAGAGAAAGACGCCGAACCAAATAATATCTTAGACTAGAAAGTGGAACAATGGATAAAGACACATACATGTACAAAAGCAACAACAGCAGTCATATCTTCAGACTCGTCTCGTCTCTTTCTCCGCTGCCTTGCTTTGTGGTGAAAGTTAAGTCTTTTAAGGAACCCCAAAATGCCTCTTTCTCATGAACAAATGAGATAAGAGACATGCATCCAGACTCGCCAAAGAGCTCAGTCCACTTCCAAAGAGAGAGGAATTCTGACTGAATGCGTCTGGACTGGGAGAAAAAATTAAAAAATTGTGCTTCTATGGATTGCAGTGAGCACAAAAGGTACAAAATGCATAGCCGATGTCTATAAAAGCGTGCATCTTAATATAGCTTTCCTTTGGCTGCTCTGTTCAGAGCCAAGCAATTGTTCTGGGAGTTCAGACAGACCAAAGAACTTTCCAGACTGTTTTGATCCGTTAGAAATGCGAATGTCAGAGAGAAAGTTCCCTGGTGCGTCTGGTGGTCTATTATGATGTAAGACATTGATTTATGCAACCAGAATTAGGACACAAAACAGGAATTAATCTGCATTACATATAGTAGTAGGACATATAGGGGACAACTCCAGGAGTAACCTGTGTTCATGTGGCTCAGTGGTAGACCATTGCGTTAGCAGTGCAAAAGGTTGTGGGTTCAATTCCCAGGGAACACACATACGTATATGTGTAGCCTGAATGCACTGTAAGTCGCTTTGGAATAAAAGCATCTGATAAATGTAAATGTAACCTGATAGAGTTTGAACTAGCAACTTTCCAGTTCCCCACCTTAAGCTTTAATACAACACCATTCTAAATTGGTGATTTGGAAGCTGACCCTTTTTAATAAAAGAATAATTAACCGAAATGAAACAGATCACCTACAATTGTTTAACAAGTCCAAGTAAGTCAAGCGATGCCCTTGACCAGCTCCACTAAATCCCCGGCAGGAGCAGAAACAAAGGAACTGTTATGACGTTATCGACAAACTTCTAACCTGATGCACATCCTAGAATGACACAAAGACTTTCCAGCTGGGATAAGCAGACGTGAAGAACACACTGGTTCTCAGTCATCACCACAGAGGTACATAGGAACAAAGGTCACCTTCTACAAGTACAGTATCTGTTCTGGGTCACTACAGCTGCAGAATAGATGGTGTAGACTTGCAATGAGAACTTCTGAAAGTTCCTGCATTTTCTCCTGACTGAAAATCCTAATAAAACCAGCTTAAAGGGATAGTACAATTCTGTCATTAATTACACACCCTCATGTCGTTCCAAACCTATAAGACCTTTGTTCATCTTCGGAACACAAATTAAGATATGATGAAATCTGAGAGCTTTCCGATCCTCCACAGACATCAATGCAACAACCATGTTCAAGGTCAAGAAACATAGTAAGGACATTGTTAATAGTCTATGTGACATGTGTGGTTCAACCTTCATTTTAAGAAGCTACGGGAATACTTTCTATGCACAAAGAAAACAAAAATAATAACTTTATTCAACAATTTCTTCTCTTCTATGCCAGTCTTCGATGCACGTTCACAAGAGTATCACGACGCATGTCTACGGAGGGTCAGAAAGCTCTTGGATTTCATCTAAAATATCTTTGATTTCTGAAAATGAACAAAGGTCTTACGGGTTTGGAACAGCACGAGGGTGAGTAATGTATGACAGAATTTTCATTTTTTGGTCAACTATCCCTTTAAAGTACCCTAGAAAAACATAAATATACTTAAATGTATTTGACATACATTTATTTCATGCTAAGTATACTAGAAATACATTTTCATATCGATGTACTTAATACAATGCCCTACAATTGTACTTTTAGTATACTAAACTGGTATACTTAAAGTCTGCTAAATTGGAACAACTAATTTAGTATTTAATATACTTTATTTGTATTTATATAGTGATAAAGTACAATTAAATATATACTTAGTATATTTGATTGTGCTAAAGTGGAACTATTGTAAGTATACTTCAGGCACACTTAAAAAATCTTGCATTTAAAGACCGATATTATTCAAAGATCATACGATTATCATCAAAAGTGACAGTAAAACACATTTTAGACTTGATAATAAGAAATGTGCACAATAAGAACTCCAAATAAAGTTGAATTACTATTTTTTATATCTTGAGTTATATGTCATTAAATATTTTGATAGATTTTAACTATACTTAGTATGAAATAAATGTATTTGAAATATATCACTTTTTTACTAGGGTAGTAGTTGGTTCTCAGAACATTATAGGCGGTTTCTAGTTTGTCCGGGATCATTTACCCGGCTGACCAGCTGGACGAGTGACGAGCTGACAGAGCTGGAAAACTAAATCTTGGTCAAGGGCCCTGCTGACAGAAAAAAATACAAAATAAAAAGAATTAAAAACAGGTCACATCTGTTTTGTAGTTAAGGCTAGTTTATAGAACAATGGAGCTGGTTTACTGGTGGTCTAAACTTGACCAAGTCTTGACTGGTAGTCCAGCTAGTAAACCACCTAACAAAGCTTTGGCCAGCTTATGCCCAACATGGCCAACCGAAAGTCCACCTTAAACTGGTAAAAGACCAACAAAAAAGACCACTTTAAACTGGTAAAAGACCACCAAAAAAGACCACCTTAAACTGGTTTAAACATGAATTTCCAGGAAGGTTCTGTCACTTGATTCCAGAGCTCAGTCCACTTCAGAAGAGTGAGCAAAAAAGTAAATAAATTGTGGTTCTCTTGATTGCAGCAAGCACAAAAGGTACAAAATATGTAGCTGATTATCTTGCATCTTAATTCACACCAGTTTAAGGTAGTTAAGCTAGTTTATGGAACAACGGAGCTGGTTTGCTGCTGGTCTAATCTTGACTAATTCCATTCAGCTAGGACTACCACCTAACAAAGCTTTGACCAGCTTGGGCCAGTCGAAAGAACCTAGTGTTCAGATTCCCAGCCACAACCTCAAACTGGTTTCTAGGAAGGTTCTGTCACTTGCTTCCAGTTGGAGTAGCATTAAAAGGTCATGGTTTGGGCCAGTGGTGGCAGGTTAATGGAAAAGAATGGTTTCAGTTCGCTAAGTGCTCTCCACAGGACAAGCCTGGATGCGTTGTGAGGAAAGCTTTTCAGAAAGGTCGAATGGTGTTAGCTGTGGGCCTGGGGAACGTGAGGAGCCCAAGACATTAGATTAAGGGGTTAAAGGTCAGACTTAATGTCTACTTCACCAACCTGTCCCAAAGAGATTAGCTGAACTCAGTTATGAGTCTCACCGAAACCTAGACCGTCACGTACAACAGCTCTTAAACTCAAAGACAGGAGACGAAGGGGTGAAATTGCACTCGAATGTGTGTTTAAGAGAGCCGGTGTGCCAGAGAAGAAATGAAAGCTAGATGAACAGGCGTTTCGGCTCAGAAATACTGAATAAAGCTTTAACTAATGTGTTGGCGATGGGACTCATTTGGAAATCTCTGAAGCTCTTTGCAATGTAGCTTCATAGGAAAGTGCAAAAGAAATGTGTTTTATTTGTTTACATGGATAAATGGAAGCCAAATGGGTGTGAGGGACGAAGCCAGCAGGCAGGAACAAGGCAGATAGTTAATTACGCTAGGCTGAGCTTAGCAGAGTCTCAGGTTGCATTGTCTGGGTTTCTTTGTAGGAGCTGCTCTCTGGTGGGCTGCCATTTGCACTGTGAATAATCGCAGTGTGTGTGTGTGTGTGTGTGTGGTATGATGGGAGAGGCATTTCAAAGGAGCC